>CACVCL010027440.1:0-157007 GCA_902729485.2 Mus minutoides | reverse complement strand
TAAATACTTTGAGTTTGTACCCCCAGTTTTAAGGTAAAGCAATACAGTGTTATATTTAGTAACACAGAGAAATGCTAATTTTACTGTGCTATTGGTATGAATATTAAAAGTATAGCTGATTTCCAAACATATCAAAGTTTATATTGCATAAAAAGTATTACTTCCAAGAGGAGAAAAACATCTTTTTTTTTTTTTTTTTTAAAGATTTTGATTGGTTTTGAGACAGGGTTTCTCTAAATAGTCCTGGCTGTCCTGGAACCCACTCTGTAGATCAGGCTGATCTAGAACTCAGAGACTCACCTGCCTCTGCCTCCCAAGTGCTGGGATGAAAGGCATGAGCTACCACTGTCCCGCCAAAAGATTTATTTTTAATTATGTGTATGTGTGCCTGTGACAGTGTATGTCACTCATGTGGGGGGCCAGAAGAGGGTGTCAGGTGCAGTAATAGTGAATCTTCTAACACAGGTGCTGGAAAACAGAACTATGTGGGTTCTGGGATTTGAACGCAGGTCCTCTGCAAGAGCAGTAAACATTCTTAACTTCTGAGACATCTCTCTAGTCCCTGTTCCCAGAACTTTGTGGAAGTGTTTCCTGAGACTGGGTGTGTACCTTGATAGCAAAGTGTGTGTATAGTGTGCATGATCCTTTGGGCTGAATCTGCATGCAGCACATGTGCACATGTGTGTATGCATACAAACATGCAAATACACATAAAGGTGAATGATAAACATCCTGTTAATGAAGCATAATACCATCTACAATGAATATATACAATGGAGGAGGGAAGTATCTATTTGGCAGATGACCTCAGTTATTCACATATTAGATGGGAATAAAGCATAAAGTCAGCTGGTTGATTCTAGGATGCGTGTGTTCAGACTTTCACATTTCTGCACTTGGTATGTGGCCTACAATTGGCCAAAGTTTCTTGTTAAAAACAAACAAACAAACAAACAAACAAACTAGAGAAGGAAGAGTGGATACTGGAGAGATGGGTCAGCAGTTAAGAGCACTTGCTGCTCTTGTAGAGAACCTAGGCTCAGGCCGGGCGTGGTGGCGCACGCCTTTAATCCCAGCACTCGGGAGGCAGAGGCAGGCGGATTTCTGAGTTCGAGGCCAGCCTGGTCTACAAAGTGAGTTCCAGGACAGCCAGGACTATACAGAGAAAACCTGTCTCGAAAAACCAAAAAAAAAAAAAAAAAGAGAGAGAGAGAGAGAGAACCTAGGCTCAATTTCCAGACCCCACAGGGTGGTTCACAGCCATTTGTAATGCCAACTCCAGCGGGTCTGCTGTTCTCTTCTGGCTTCCACAGGCACCAGACATGCAAATGTTGACCAGACCTACATTCAGGCTAAACACCCACACACATAAAATAAAATAAGATCAACAAACACAAATTGTGGTGGAGTTCAACTCAGGACTCCAGCTTAGGGCATTTTCTCACATCCCTCAAGAGCGAGGCTTCTTCTTACAGTAGACCACAGTTAACCCAGAGACCCTCACCTGGCCAATAAGCACAGAATAAGAGCCTGGAATGGCAGGCCTGAACAGGACGTACATGTCATATCCCTCCCCGAAAGCCTCAGGGATCTCTGTGAAAGAGGAGGCAGAAAGGTTTTAAGAGTCAGAGGTAATAGATAGCATCAAGGAAATGGTGGGTTTTCTTGGGTGCAGAGGAGCCAGTATACATAGGACAGCAATTGTGACCAACCACATTCACAAGACTCATGCAAACCCACGCCACACAAAATCCCTCCATGGAGCTGGGGAAGTGGGCACGGAATGCCACCACTAGTTGGAGAGTGACTGGAATTTGACATCAGGAGAAGAAGAGTCGGTTTTCTCTAGTAATGTGAGACCCCTGGTAGGCAGACCACATTCCAGGACAAGCCCAGCTCTTAAGAGTAGTTAAGCAATACAAACTGGACCCTCTGGGGGAAAGAAAAGAAGCCATCTCCAAGTTGGGTGGGTAGGGAGGTAAGACAGGGGATAGAGTATACCTAGGAGGAGCTAGACAAGGGAAACCAAAAATCAAACCACGTTGTATGAAATTCTCAAGGAATAAAAAAAAAATATTTTTAAAGTATTCTGTGACTAACACTGAGTTAAGAAAAATCCCAAACCAATTAGTATTAGGTAGACAATCTTAAAGATATTAATTTGTCATTTTGGTAAAAAGGGAGAAGGAGGAGGAAGGGGAAGGGGAAGGGGAAGAAGAAGAAGACATAGTGTTGCGGTGTTATACACTAGAAACTTACCTAAGAGGGTCATATAGGTTAAACTTGACATAATGCATTCTTTCAATATGTGACAATATGGGGGGTCTCAAAGGAAGTTAAAACATGTTCAAGCCCACACAAATAAATGTTTGAGCCAAAATTAAATCTATGCCCATAGCCATTGCAAAATAATTAAATGTTCCCACTTTCACAGTTTTGTTAAAAGAAAAAAAGGCCCAGGGTTAAAACAAATATGAAACATGACTATCCTTTTAGTGAATATCCTAAAGACATTTATGTTCAACTTTAAGTTATGTTTCTGATGGACACACTGGAATCCTTCGGGATGAGTAGACAAACAAAATGAAGGAAAAATTTGGGGGGTGGGGAAAGGAGATGCTCATGAATATTCCCTACTGCTCAAGTTTAGCTTGCAACATGCTTGCTCTGCAGACAAGCAGGGCCCACGTGCTCAGAGGTAGGGAACTGACGGGCAGGAAGAGGCTTTCGGGGCTCCTTCGGGGTTCCTATTCAATACAGCAATTTGCTGAAACCATTTAAGAGCATTGTTCATTTGAAACGAAGTTTAAATGCTATTTCTGAAAACACATTCCCACAAGTCAATACTTTTCCACTTTTGCAAGACAGAGCTGGGAAAAATGGAATGGAGTTCACACTGCAGAAGGTTAGTGTGGAACGTGCTAGCAAGTCAGGCTCTGGGCGATCCCACGCAGAGTCTATTTTTGAGCTACAAGGTCATCTCAGAATCAAAGTTCAGCGCTCGCTCGTCTTCATGATCTGAGTAACCACGTTAGCACTAACAACAGGAGAAATGGGAAACAATGTTTCTTCTGTTTGTTCATTTTGTTCAATAGGTTTCTCTGTGTAGCCCTGGCTGTCCTGAGACTCCCTCGGTAGACCAGGCTGGTCTTGAACTCACAGCGATCTGCCTGCCTTCCAAGTACTGGGATTGGCAGGAGCCAGACTTTCTAACTTTGAGAGTTGGTTTCCTTTCATTTTCAGCAATCCCAAGGTTTAATGTTACCTGCATATTCTGGGATGACTAAGTGTGGATTTCCTAAAGAGACCCAACCAGTGGGATGCAGAGCTGTGTGCATCCAAACAGTATCTTCTAACTTAGAATGTATTCTTCTCTTTTCATTGGTTCCCACTCTCTATGCAAAGAGGATAATTATTCAGGTTAGTAAAAAGAGCTACAAGTGAGACAAAAGGAAACATCATCTTCTATGTTTTGGTGGGCAAAGAAGTGGTGAGATTTATAACTTTGCTCCTATGGGCTTGGTGTTTATTTTACAGAAACAGGAAGAGAACAGAAAAATAGTATAACACACACACATACACACACACACACACACACACACACATCTTAATAACATTGACTGAAATAGCAATGGATTGGGGGGGGAGCTGTGTGAGGCAGGGACAGGAGGGTATAGATCAGTATGCAAAGTGAATAAATAAAGTAATGGGGAGAAAAAGAAATAGCAATTTGACACATTTCTGAGGAATTATCATATTATATGCAGTTTATCATGGAATTAGAAATATATCGAATAGGATGACTTTGTTGCTAGAAAAGGGGGGGGGGAGCGTGAAAACAGAGTGTGGAGAATGTAAGCTATGAAAGATGCAAAGAGAATCTGTATGTTAGATCGTCACCTAGCCACTGCCCCAAGCTCCCTCACCCTGTGACCCCTTACTCTGGTCTCTCCTGTTGTACTGACCCTCAGCCGTGGAACTATTTTCATTGCTACTGCATAACCGTGATTTTGCTACTGTTACAGATTGTACTGTAAGTATCTGATGTGCGACCCGGTGAAAAGGTTTTCTCATGCCCAAAGGGATTGAGAACCGATGATCTGAGATCACATTCTTATCTAAATCTAGATCCAGCCATATGGTGTTTTCTGGACATGGGAACTCCCTGACAAGTAAAGGCGGCATGCTTGAATGGAGGAAGACTTTTTAAAAATTGCTTTATTCTGCATTTTTTTAAAAATCCATTCTGCTCATCTCCAGATTGCTCTTCATTCTGAACCAAGGATGGGTTATTTAAGGCCTAGTCTAAACAAAGTCTCCTGGTCCAAGGTAATGAGCATGTGTGCTCATTTCGATCTCTTCCCCTTCATCTTCCGGCCTAGGCAGTAAGCTTCAATTCAAAATGTGGCCACTAAGAGGACTATGTAAATAGATGGTGTTGCAGAGAGCTTTAAGCACAAAAACTCTGCATGGTGCACAATGAACTGTAGACAAATCTATTTGTTGCCCACCTGGTCATGGTGTAGCGTTCTAATCGAGAGTAAGAAGAAATAACACGTATTGGAATAAGCACACCATGTCCACCATGCATGTGCAATTACCATGTGTTGAAAAGCCCTGGTCTAATTAGAAATGTGATCCCCGAGCCAGGCGTGGTGGCACATGCCTTTAATCCCAGCACTTGGGAGGCAGAGGCAAGAAGATTTCTGAGTTCGAGACCAGCCTGGTCTACAAAGTGAGTTCCAGGACAGCTGGGACTATAACAAAACAAAAACAAAATAAAAAAAAGAAAGAAAGAAATGTGATCACCATGTCCTGTGACAATAGGTCTCACCAACCATTCTTCTGCACAAATCCTGTCTTCAGGGAAAAGCTTCTCCAACACTCCTTTCCTCTCCCTTTGCTGTTTCTTTTGCCTGTAATTAAACAACTACTGGCTGCCTGTTTCTTTGAATTCCTCATCCCTCTGCCTGAGCTTCTAAGCACTGGGATTACAGGCGTGGGCTGCCTTGCCCCGCTCCTCGTACATTGCTGAATTAAACTTTCATTGTATACCCAGGCAAATTCCTTGAAAATCAGACCCATAAAAATGTTTTTAATAGATTTACTTGTGTGTGTCTTGTGTCCTTGTGTTCTGTGCGTGTGTGTCCTGTTTGTGTGTATACACACAAACATATGCCTGAAAAGTTCAGAAGAGGGCACTGGATTTGCCTGAAGCTGGAGTTACATGTGAATCTGAGCCACTTGCTCTGAGTGCTGGGACAGTCCTTCCTCCTGTGCTCTGGTAGAGGGGTAAACACTCTTAACTGCTGAGCCATGTTTCCGCCCCTACCCCATAATTTCTTTCTTTCTTTCTTTCTTTCTTTCTTTCTTTCTTTCTTTCTTTCTTTCTTTCTTTCTTTCTCTCTCTCTCTTTCTCTCTTTCTTTCTTTCTTTCTTTCTTTCTTTCTTTCTTTCTTTCTTTCTTTCTTTCTTTCTTTCTTTCTTTCTTTCTTTTTGAGACAGGGCCTCACTACGTAGTCCTAGCCAGGAAATCACTACATCACGTAGACCAGACTGGCCTCAAATTCAGAGATCTGCCTGACTCTGCCTCCCAAGCGCTGAGCTTAAAGGCATGTGTCACTATGCCCAACTTCCCCATAAAACATTTTAACCACACAATTAAATTGTCAAGACAGCACAAAACAGCCTGGTAACAACTATCTGCTTGTGGCATGCCATGAAGATTAAGTATACAGTATTCAGTTGTCCTAAATTATTCTAATCCAATTTATATTTGCTCAGCACTTCCTATGTGTTACAAGAGACCAAATGGCCTAAAACCTCTTCAGTGGTGGCTAAGTTATTCTTAATGATATTTAACCCACAATAATCATGGGTTATGATATTTAACCAACCAAATGCTATGAGGAGAATGAAGAAGAGCTAAAATGCTTGGATATTCACTGTGTACTGGTTACAAAGTGGAGAGCCCTGTGAGCCGTTGGCTCAGTGAATGCTCAGTTTCTGGCTTAGAGGAGGAGAACCCTTACATTTGGAATAGACTTGGTGCTGTCAGATGTTCATCTTCCTCAGGGAGACTTTCAAAAGATGCCTCCTCTGGGCTCCTTCACACCTCTGCAGCATCTCCAGCCACCAGACGATCACTTTTCCTGATTGCCTTTCCAAAGCCTTTGTTTTATATTTGTCCTTGATTTCGATCTGCTCCATGAAGATAAGATGACTTCCTATTGGTCTCTTAGGGTTTTTTTTTTTCCTCTCTTGGGTTTTACAATTCCTGACCCTAAGAGGGCAACTCTGTCGACTCCCTCCCATGCCTTGATTTTGCAGAGCCCAGCTCTAGGTCTCAGCCAAGCTTCTCATTTTTCCCAGAAGTAAAGAATATATTGGAAACACATTGTATCAAGATTTCAATGACTTGTTACTGTCTCCTGATTGGATTTACTCTTTGAAATGCAGATAAACAGGATGGGTCCCTTTGCTCCGTGAGCTGAACCTAAGGCCAGCACCAAGCTTTGTTTTCATTGCTCTGGTTAACGTAAGGACAATGCAACTCAGGAAGTCGGGGTCATTATCCTTATTTTATAGATGATGAACCTGAAAGCATAAATTACATGCCTCTATGATTTTTGCAGAATCAAGGGCCTGAAAAGGATCACTTAAGGTGTACTGTGTCATTATCTTCTGTTTATAGAGGAAGATACTAAAGATCAGAGAAGAAATTTGTACAAAGCCACTCGGGGACTGTGACTCAAACCCTGGTCTACTGGATACCAAAGCCAAGCTTTTCGTTTGCCAGCAAGCCCCGCTTCAGTGGCGTATGCACCTGTTAGTCATACACTTAGGAATCAGTTTGGGATTGGGAGAACCTTGGCAGAGGTAGAATAACGAGAAGACATGTGGTAATGTTAGATCGTGATGGCTACTAACCCCCTCCAAAGTTCTCCCAAGTCCTTTGTAATCCAGGTGCTTTACTCTGGTGGGTCAAAGAAGCAACATAGTTAATCTAGATAACAATAACAATTCTCTGTATCTGCAGACTAGAAGGCACCAGATATTCAAGCAGTGAGGCTGTTTAGCTACAATCTTTTAAGTAGACACATCCTTAAATCAATCTCTCTCTCTCTTTCTCTCTCTGTTTTTTGAGACAGGGCCTCACTATGTAGCTCTGACTGTCCTGAAACTCTGTAGACTAGACTGATCTGAAACTCAGAGATCCTCCTGCCTCTGCCTCCTCAAGTGCTGGGATTAAAGGCGAGCACCACCAACGCTGGGCTAGCATTCCATCTTTTTAGAGTTATTTCCAGTTACAATGCCAGTAAAAAACAAGTTGCTGAGTGCCAGGGCTCGAACTTTTGTAGCCCTAGCTATTCGGGAGGCTGAAGTAGGAGGAATGCCTGCAGCCAGGACTGCAAAGCAGCCTGGACGACTACGTGGTACAGTCCATCCTATGAACAACTAAATAAAAACAAAAGTAACAGGACAGGCTGGTCTTTACTGTGATTATTTAGTATGTAGAAACGTTGTTTCACAGTGCTGTGCTGTGTGTGAGGTCACACCAGCAGTAAAACCCACATCAGGAACAACTCTGAGTAGAACAGGCAGCTGGAAGAAACCCTTGAAGATGATTTTATATCTCTAGATAGTAGTTACTATAAACATTATCTTACAGAGTGATATCTGTTGAGAATCAGACTGATTTATTTATCTATCGAAATATAAATCAAATTGCTTCATGAACTGTACTTTAAAGGTCATTTATCCCAGTAAAAACGTATTCCCTAGTATAGTGAGAATTCTAGAATTTTGGTTTCCTTTAAACACACACACACACACACACACACACACACACACAAGAATGTGCTTTCATTTTAATCATAGGTGTAGGATGTGGGGCTGCTACGGACTGTTCTCAGCAGCTGACTGTGATTTGCCTCCTGCTCTAGCAGAGGTGTGGTTTTGCTAGCTGTGTGTGAACTTTCCAGAGGGTATATAAATGCTAGCACCCTATAGGAGGGTTGAGTTGTAGTTTGTTCGTGGTCATGCTCGAAGAAGAAACAAGAATAGAGAAATTAGTCCCTCTGGAATCATAAGTCCAAATAAACTTGGTCTACAAGAAAAAAAAAGAGAGATAAGATTCAAGGATCTCTCTCTCTCTCTCTCTCTCTCTCTCTCCCTCTATCCTTTTTTCCCTCCTATCTTGTGATGAGGTGAAACAAGGGGGATAAGGAGGATGAGAAAAAGAAGAACCCACAAAGTAGCAAAGACCAGCTATACCCCAGTTACTATGATGAAGTGCCATCTCATAAAATACAAACTCAGATTTTTTTTTGTTCTGCTTTTTGAGATAGGTTTTTACTGTGTAGCACTAGCTGTCCTAGAACTCACTATATGAAGACCAGGCGGGCCTCAAACTCACCAAGATTTGCCTGCTTCTGCCTCCAGAATGCTGGGATTAAAGGTGTGAGCCACCATGCCCAGCTCGGAAACCGTTTTTTTAAAAAAGCTGAGCATGATCATGTGAGCTTGTAATCTCAGCACTGGGAGGCAGAGCCAGGCCAATTCCTGGGGACTCCCTGGTCAGCATAGGCTACTTGGCAAGTTCCAGGGCAGGGTGAGAGCCTGTCTCAAAAGTAAGGTGGACATTGCTTGAAGAACACAGTCTGAGGTTGTCCGATGGCCTCCACTTGCACACACATGAACTCACACCTGCACACAGCTGTGCATCCCATATATACACACACACAAAGGTGTCAGGTACATAGGAAGATGCAAAAGAGGAAGTCAAGTGTGTGCTATGATAGGCAGAATGTAATTGTATTTAGAGTCAGAGTCTAACCACCACTTAACCTGTCTGAGAAACTTCTAGCAGGTTATTGAATCTCCTTATGCTTCCGTTTATTTGTTTCTCATAAATGGGAAGCCAGGTACAGTGAGGTGCCCCTAAAGTCCCAGCATCCTGGAGGCTAAAGGTGGGAAAATTATTTGAACACAGAGTTTGAGACAAGTCTGGGCAATATCTTGAGATCCTGGGTAAACGAATAATAGAAAACGTTAATAATTAAATAAACTTTTAAGGGGGGAAATCTCGGGAACTACATACACAGGGATTCTTAATGTGAAAATTATTAATACTCTTCCATCAGTGCCTGGATCCTTGCAAGTGAGTGACAGATGTTAAGCACCACTCTTATTACAAAGATGTATCTTAAGCCGGGTGTTAGCACTGTGTGGCTATAATCCCAGGACTCTGGAAGCAGAGGCAAGAGGATCACCACAAGTTCTGGGCTGCTTCGGATCACGATTTGAGTACCGGGCTAGCCATGACTATACAGCAAGTCTCTATCATTGAATTTGTTAAAGTAAGAAAATAGAGAAAAAAAAAAAAAAGGTGGGAGAACCGTCCTCTGGTCTGCTGTGTAAAGTCTCGGGCAGTGAAGTTCGTGTAGTTGTGCCGAGCCATAAACTTAAAGAAAGGCCAGTGGCTGAATGGGTCGCCTAACACTGATGTCTCAAGCCCTGCAGCTCGGGTTTCCAGACTGATTCAGGCCTTGGCAGCTTTCCTGAGGCTGACAATGAGAACGCCAATCAGTGCCAGGGGTGCTGAGCTTCTGTACCGTGGGGATGGGTGGAGAGTGGGGGGTGGGGAGGAGCTGTCCACGAAAGATGTGAATCAGGTGACTTACATCGTGATCACCGGAGCTCAGACACACGCTGAAGATAAACGGGGAAAAATGCTCCTATCTAGTTACTGTGCTCTGGAAACATCTGCCTCTGAATTCTGGATTGTCAACTGAACCACTGCCAAGGGGCTAAACATAGCTAAAGTCTGTAAATTATAATTTGATCTGTCAGGTCAGGTGTCAAACAAGGCCTATGTGGCCAAATAGAGTGGTGACAAACGTCAGAGCAGGTACATCAATCGGTGGTATGTGTTTATGATAAGGAACTAATAATATTAGTGAAAATATTAGTATTTTTTTCTCATTTATTATAAATAAAGGGTGTCTGTTTAAGCGTAGCAGTCAACACGGGCTCACAAAACTATTCTTCAATTTAAATGATGTATATAGGGGAGAATCCTGGGGAAGTGGCTTGAGACTATCTTAATCTTTTCATGGTCCTGAATTGTCCAAAAGACTAATGTTAATGCATATTAATGGCTCCTGGGGAACAAGATAAATCGACATAGATCTAGTAAATAAATGCTCCAAAAGACAATGGCAGTCAACTGGGACAGATATTAAATATAATACAGTAGTGTTTTAAGACTATAACTGGGGGCTGGTGAGATGGCTCAGCGGGTAAGAGCACCCGACTGCTCTTCCGAAGGTGATAAGTTCAAATCCCAGCATCCACATGGTGGCTTACAACCATCCGTAATGAGATCTGGTGCCCTCTTCTGGAGTGTCTGAAGACAGCTACAGTGTACTTACATATAATAAATAAAATAAATCTTTAAAAAAAAAAAAAAAGACTATAACTGGAGGTAGAGAGATGGCTCGGCAGTTAAGAGCACTGGCTGCTATTCCAGGGGTCCTGAGTTCAATTCCCAGCAACCACATGGTGGCTCACAACCATCTGTTATGGGATCCGTTGTCCTCTTCTGGTGTGTCTGAAGACAGCTACAAGTGTACTCATATATACAAAATGAATAAATAAATCTAAAAGAAAGAAAGAAAGAAAGAAAGAAAGAAAGAAAGAAAGAAAGAAAGAAAGAAAAGAATATAGCTAGAGCTGCATGGGTGCCGGGGTGAGGGTGGGGTGCACACCTTTAATGCCAGCGGTCAGGAGGCAGAGCAGACCAATCTCTGAGTTTAAGGTTAACCTGATCTACAAAGCTAGTTCTAGTGTAGCCAAGTCTACACAAAGAAACCCTGTCTCAGAGAGCAAGACAAACAAAAGACTGTTAAGAGATCAGCAAGATGGCACAGCAGGTAAACATTTGGCGTTGCAAGCCTGACCACCTGGTTCTATCCTTGGATCGCCAGAGTCCACTTAAAAAAACCAAGCATGCCGATGCAACCCTCAATCCCAGCACTCCTATGGCAGAGCCGGAGGTGGAGACAGAACCATCTGGAAGTTCATGAGCCGGCTAACAAGAGAAACCCTTGCGAAGTGGGAGAACCCTGTCTCCGGAGAGCTGTCCTCTGATCTTTACAAGTGGGTGTGGGTGCACGCTTATCTGCACACACATACTAATAAAACAGAAACAAAAAAATGAATATTTTTGCCTTCCATAAAGATGAATGGACACACACAATAATAATAAACAAAAATAGCTGGGCACAGTGGTGGTACACACCTTTAATCCCAGCATTCAGTGAGTTCCAGGACAGCTAGAGAATCCCCCCCTGTGTGTGTGTGTGTGTGTGTGTGTGTGTGTGTGTGTGTGTGTGTGTGTGTAGACATGTATTCTGGGGCCAGGCTAGAAGCCAATGTAGGGTGGCTTTCCTTATTACTGTTCTCCTTATTCTCTCACTGAGACTGCAGCTCACAGGTCATCTAGACTGGCTGGCAGTAAGCCCCAGGAATCCTCCTGTCCCCCACACAGTACACACATGAATTTCAGGAACTATGTCAGGCCTAGCTTTTTAGGCAGTTGCCTTGTATTAGAACTCAGGTCTTCATGCTTGTGCGACAAATATTTTACCAAGCCATCTCACCAACACCTAAGCTGTACCTTAAAACGCTTCTAAAGCCAGGAGTGATTATAGGTGATGGCCTATAATCTTAAAACTTGGTGGGGGGAACTGAGACAGGAAGAGTTTAGAGTTCAAGACCAGCCTAAGCTATACAGTGAGACCCTATCATAAATACATTTTATATTGTTTATTAGTAAATACTTCTCATGTGGGTCTAGAGTTTTCATAGAGTAAAAATATTTAAAACAAACAAAAAAATGAAGATGCTTCCAAACCCCGCCCCCAAAGTCTCAAGGACGCAAGGAGGAAAAATTGACTTTTGGCTGTAGCCGGATGACCGGATCTAAATCCATTCGGTCAGTGAGTGCAGATATCCTCTGCGCTGTGCAGCTAAACCCCAGGAAGTGACAAGGATGAGAGGTGCAAAGGGCATCAGGAGACATGATTAGCACTGCTCACTCTGCCACTCCAGACAGTGGAGCCCAAAATCAACGGGGGTGGGGGTCAGCTACTTGTTTTTGCCTGCACAGCAGCACTCTTGGCTTTGAGTTGCTACACTCTATCTTAGCCAAAAAGGCTAAGAATCAACGCTCTGAGTTCCTTTATGAGGGAAAAAAATAAGTTGGTAAACAAATAAACACCACGGCATTTGATTTACTTAGAGCCTTTTTGTCTCTGTAAATCAACAGATTGGGGGTATGGTGGCACATGCCTTTAATTCTAACATTCAGGAGGCAGAGGCAGGAGGATCTCTATGAATTCAAGACTAGCCTGGTCTACAGAGTGAGTTCAGGCCAGCCAGGGCTACACAGTAAGATACTGTCTCTTAAAACAAACAACTGAAGAAACATAAATGGATACCTTGGAATTGTGCTGGTGGAGTACCCAGGCAGAAGGCCAGGATTTGATACTCAGCAATGAGAAAACAAACAAACAAACAAACAAACAAACAAAAAGCTTCGTTGAGAATTTTGAGGGAAACAAAGTTTATGAGTCTGAGCTTGGAAGGCTGAAGGCCAGACAGTTGTACCTGTCAGTTTCATCAAGGTAAGCTACAAGGTCTTGGACAGTCAACCAAGTGGACTTGCCTAGACCTCAGCCCTGTAATTCAGTATGTCATATTTAGCATGAAATAAACACCTCCAAGGCAAGTGTGTCATAGAGATCTTGCCATAAAGAATTGCACAGTATAAGCAACGGACGTGGCATTTTACCTACATTCCTGTATTATTGAGCCCCCAGCCTCCGTGTGTGTAACTATTTCTTTCCTTGTACTTTCAATGTTAGACATCTAATCATAACATCTACTCTGTGCCTTTTACATAAGGGCTGGGATCTAAACCCACGACTTCATTTGTATACAGTAAGCACTCTTACCCATGGAGACATGTCTCCAGCCCCTTCCTAATCAAGAACTGCAGATAAATTGATGACTTGATGTTAGTTCGAATTTGATTTAACAATTGATGCTTCCTGGTCCAGAAAATGAAATTATTTCCACAGCTTTCATGAAACAATGTCATAGCTGTATTATGTTCATATCCACAACTTTAATAAACACTTACTTACTGCTTAGTCTGTTTAAAGCTCTCTGCTGTGTTAAGACTGTCTTCTAATCTGCCTTGTAGGTTTCATGCTATGATTAGATGTCTAACATTGAAAGTAGAAGGAAGCCGGGCGTGGTGGCGCACGCCTTTAATCCCAGCACTCGGGAGGCAGAGGCAGGCGGATTTCTGAGTTCGAGGCCAGCCTGGTCTACAAAGTGAGTCCAGGACAGCCAGGGCTATACAGAGAATCCCTGTCTCGAAAAAAAAAAAAAAAAGAAAGTAGAAGGAAAGAAATATTTACTAAGATGCTAATACTTAAGCTTATAGTCTAGACATACTACCCTCTTCATGACTCACCTATAGAATATATAACCAAGCTGAGTGTGGTGCCCCACACCTTTAGTCCCAGCACTCTGGAGGCAGAGGCAGGCAGATCTTGGAGTTCTAGGTCAGCCTGGTTTACTGAGTGAGTTCTAAGACAGTCAGAGCTACACAGAGAAACCTTGCCTTGAGAAATAAACAAACAGAATGTATAACCTGAGAATCTATACCTATGTGCTCTCCAGTGATGGCCTAAACAGATATGTGTCATTATATCAGGTCTTCTCTGAGACTATCATTAAATACAAATCATCACTGGGGCTGGAAGGTGGCTCAGTAGTTAAGAGCACTGACTGTTCTTCCAAAGGACCTGGGTTTGACTCGCAGCAACCACATGGCAGCTCACAACCAGAACTGTAACTCTGGCTCTGAGGGATTTCATACGCTTTTCTTCAGATGCTGCTCAAATGTGATGTACAGATACACATGCTGGCAAAACACCCATACATATAGAAAAGAAAAAAAAAACCTGAAAGTCACCGTGCCTACACAGTGTTGGTGGGAAACCCTCAATGTTGCCCTGTCTTCACAAGTGAACAAGCTTAAAGGAATGACTGTGGTACTCACTGTGAGTGGACAGTGGAGGTAATGGTGAAATCAATGGAGAAGGTTCTCCTTTCTCTTGTTACACATTTAAATATCTTAAAAAGAAACATACACACACACACATACTCACACATGCTCACACACACACACACACACACACACACACACACACACACACAACTACATATCAGGATTCCACTTATATGGAAAGCCCAGAATAGACAAGTCTACAGAAGCAGATATTGTCAGTGACTGCCTGGGGCTGTAGAACCGAGGAAAGTGGAGGGAAAGAGGTGTGTGTGTGTGTGTGTGTGTGTGTGTGTGTGTGTGTGTGTGTGTGTGTGTGTGTGATGTTCCAAAACTGTTTAACAGTGGTTGCAATTTGCATAATCCTGTAAATATTTTCAAACTCACTGAAATGAATATTCTGAATATGTGATTGTATTGTGTCTTAGTGTTTCACTGCTGTGAACAGACACCGTGACCAAGGCAACTTTTATAAGGACAACATTTAGCTGGGGCTGGCTTACAGGTTCAGAGGTTCAGTCCATTATCATCAAGATGGGAACATGGCAGCATCCAGGCATGGTGCAGGAGGAGCTGAGAGTTTTACATCTTCTTCAGAATATTGCTAGTGGAAGTCTGACTTCCAGGCAGCTAGGATGAGGGTCTTATAGCTCACACCCACAGTGACACACCTACTCCAACAGGGCCACACTTTCTAATAGTGCCACTCCCTGGGCCAAGCATATATACAAACCATCACATATTGTATGTGTATTATATCCCATTAAAGTTATTGTTTTAGTTCTGAATTTCTGTTATGCTTTTGTACAATCCCTTCAGATTAAGCCTGGGAAGACCCTTTTTCTCTACCTCTGGAAAGTTTTAATGTCAATGAAGGTTTGTAATTTTTAAAATAGAAAGAAGACATATGAAAATAGATTCCAGAAAGGCACAGAAAGTTATGGATGGATGGAGAGAAGCTGGGGAGTGTGTGTGTAGGGGGGGGTCCAGCTCACTGACAGACCATCTGCCTAGTGTGTGATTGAGACCTGGGTTAGAGCTCCACCACCACCACCATGGCTGTAGTAAGAAAGACCAGTGGAAGCCAGGTAAGGTGAACACATCTATTTCCAGGGCTTAGGAGGATGGAGCAGAGGAATCAAAAGTCTGAGGCCTTTCTGAGCCACACAGTGAGACCCTGTCTCAAAACAAACCAATCAGCCAACGGAGAGTGATAGGTTACTACTAACTTGACTGAGAATGGTTTGTTAATCTAATCATTCATTCATTCATGCATGCATGCATTCATTTATTCTTCTTTGACAGGGTCTCATGCAGCTCAGGCTGACTTCAAACTTGCTGTGTAGCCAAAGCTGATCTGAACTCTTGTTCCTTCTATGCCCATCTCCCAAGGGCTGGAGCTATCAGTTACAGTAGCCATCGATCCCTGACTGCTAGCTCTTTATGAAATACCTCAGATAAAACTCTAGCTCTCTCTGGGATTCTGTCCTCGGTTCTTGATCAGCTTGACTACTCTGTATTTCAGCCGTGAAGAAGGTCCCGTTTTGGCCCCACTGGTCTTGTCTGCATCTTGTCTGTTGAATCTTTCTGGTTCTGCATTTTCTTATCCCTCTCTCTAAATCATCAGTGGCAGCTTCCCAGGGCCTCTTTCCATATGCTTCACAGATTTTCTCAGGCATTTTAACACTTGAAGACAGCAAGCACATGCTAGAGAGCCCCAATTCAGAAATGTGGAAGTGCATGGTTTGGATGGAGATTCTGACTGTGGATATGAGGTTTCTATTGTGCATCTCTTAGTAACTAGATTATTGAAAGCATCATTCATTGGTAATAGCAAACCTTTCAAGTCTCTGGATGCCCTCTTAAGAAATCTACCCACCCCTCCCGCCTCTCCTTCTCTCTCTCTTCTCTCTGGCTATGCTAGCCCACACCACCTAAGAGGCTGAGACAAACAGATAGTACATTTGAGGTCAGCCTGGACTACAGGTGAGACCTTGTCTCAAAAACAAAACAAAAAAGCCACAACAGAAGGGAGGGATGGGGCGGTCCCCTGTGGAGGGGTGAGGTGGGGAGGGGGAAGGGAGGAAGGAGGGAGGGAAAGAAAAGGGGAAAGGAGGGAGGTTGCTTTGCCCCCAGTGGGGGCCTTACCTGTCACCAGCAGAGGCTGCAGAGGCTAAAGGGGGTTCCTCTGGGAACTCCTCACTTGCTGAGGGTGGAGGCTGCCTGGCTTTCCCTCCTGGGCTTGCCCATCCTGCTAATTTTAGGCTGCTTCCTCATGCTGCTGCCATGAGTGTCAAAGCATGCGGCTCCCCTTGGAGGAGCTATTTTCTCCTGTGAGCCTTACTTGCTTGCTTCCAACTTGTCTCCCTACTCCTCCCCCACGGTGGGACTAAGCTAGCTCACTGTCTCATATATATATATATATATATATATATATATATATATATATATATATATTCTTAATATACATCTTTCAGGAGCTTGTTAGCATACAAAACCCTGGGTTCAACCCCAGCACTAAAAGAAAGAAAGAGAGAGAGAGAGAGAAAAAAAGAAAGAAAGAGAAAATGTGAAAAACCCTTTCAAAATTACACTTACTCTGATCTGAATTTAATCCTGCATCCAAGAGACTAAAGCAAACTTTTCACACTGGATTTTAGCTCTACCTGTCAGTAGCCAGGTTTCTAAGTCATGCTTGTCTAACAGATATTTACTTAACTGCCCAGGGTCACTGAAGCACACAGATGAATGAAGTAGACCCGTGTTTACTGGTGAAGTCTTGGTACCAGGACATTCATCAAACTTCTGCTATGTCGGTGTCAGTAAGAGAAATCCCGTTCCTGAGAAGGCACAGAGATATTTCAAAACATAAAGACCTGGAGGCATAAGTCTAACAAATTCCGGCTTAGACTTGGATTCTAGACAATGAAGAGATTTGCTTACTCAGTTTGTCAGTAATGGATGAGAATACAGTATTCTGCTAGGCACTAGAGGTAATAGAGTTGTAGCCGTCATTACTGTCCCCAGTAGAAAGGTTGTAATCTAAACAAAAGAAGCTAGCACTTCTTCGATGTCAAACACAAAATGTACTGATTGTATTCACGGTCTTCTCTGAGGTCTTGTCTTTTCTGCTAGAGATACTGCATGAAAACATTTTCATAGGCTTAATAAAGATTTCTAAGAACTTATTTCTCCTTTTTAAAGTAATAAATGGTTTGGGTGGTGGAGATGGCTCTGCAGATAGTGTTTGCTGCTGCGCCTGAGGACCCAAGTTTGGTCCTCAGAGGGAGAGAATCAACTTCCCAAAGGTGTCCTTAGACCTCCGCATGCATGCTGTGGGCATGTGTACGCAGCCATACATGTCCACCTACAGTAAATAAATAGACTTAGGAAGAGAAACACTCCATCAGTCACCAAGTTTCTGACCGAAACAATTTAGATTCATCCAGTCTTGAGGATAGGTGACTAAAGAGATCCAAGCTCACTGGCTGTGGTGGCCTAGGCTTATAGTCTCGGCACACCGGAGGCCGTGGCAGGAAGAGTCCAAGCAGCCTAGGCTATGGAGTGAGCTCTGTGGATAGAGGTCAGTAGCAGAACACTTGCCTAGCATGCAGAGGGCCCGTGTGCAATCTTTTGAATCCTCCTACCACACAAAGGAATAGCAGCAAATGGTATCTCAATACTAAAACAAACAAACAAACTTAACATTTATTGTTCTGGGGGGGTGTTCATTTTGTTACCAACACTGCCAAAATTTGTAAATGGGGGCAATTTGCAACTCTGCTTTGGAGTTTAGCCTTCTAGGGAAAGCTTCCTGTTACAGAAGAAACGGAATACATAGCTGAGCATGGTGGTACATGCCTTAAATCCCAGTACTCTGGAGACAGAGGCAGGCAGATCTCTGTGAGTTGGAAGCCAGCCTTGTCTACCTGGTCTAGTTACAGGTCAGCCAAGGCTACATGATATCCCACCCCTTCAAAAAGGTTAAACAGATGAAACTGGCTTGTTGTGGCACGGGGATTGGGGGTCAGGGGAGACACACAGCACTCTGATTTGCTTTATAACATCCCATGTTTACAGAATAATTTTCCTTTGATTGAATATGTATATAGATTTTTACAAGCAATGTAGACAGCATAGCATTTTTCTTGGTCTAACATTTTTGTTATTTTAGCACAGTTAAACTGTATTGGGCAAAGCAAAAGGGACAACTATAATTTATCTCCTAGAACCCCCCCCCCAAGTCCTTCTGGTCTCTATTGCTCAATCCCTTTAGGCTATCAGTTCCTGTGCTATGTTTATAAGAGTACAGTTTCCAAACGCCAGTAAATATCTGCTTACAGAAACACCAATGCTGAGATGTTCAGTGGGGAAAGACGTTGGCTGCTGCGTCTGAAGACCTGAGTTCAATCCCCAGGTCCCACACCAAAGAGAGAACCAGTTGCTTAAAGTTGTCTTCCAACTTACACACATCTTCGTACCACCCCACCACTCCCAACACTAAATAAACATGTTTTAAAGCTTAAAAGAATATCAGTGATTTATCCTGTCTTCCTGCTTGCCTTCCTGCCTTCTTTCCTTTCCTCTTCCTCCACAACCTCTCCTCTGCCTTCCTCTGTCTCCTGCATATCAGGATTAAAAGCACATGCCACTATGCCCTTTTAGGACAATCGGTTATTTTACTTTTCCAAAAGAGGCTGACCTGGGTCTGCAGGTACAAGCTTGGAATTCCAGCTCTCCAGGAGGCTCTATATAGCAGGAGGCTCAGGACTTCAAGCTACCTAGCAAGTTTGAGGCTAGCCTGGGCTATACAAGACTTTGTCTCAAAAAAAATATTAAAAGATTAAATTAAGCAAAACAGAAATGTTGCCAACCCATCAACCATCACCACCAACTACAATAACAAAAACAAATATCAGTAGGCATTTAAGAAGAATTTCTGCTGGGCGTGGTGGTATATGCCTTTAATCCCAGCACTTGGGAGGCAGAGGCAGGCACATTTCTGAGTTAGAGGCCAGCCTGGTCTACAGAATGAGTTCCAGGACAGCCAGGGCTACACAGAGAAACCCTGTTTCAAAAAAAAAAATTTCCAGGGCCCAGTGTTGGTGGGCGCATGCCATTAACCCTAACACTAGGGAGGCAGAGGCAGGCAGATCTCCTGGTCTGGTTTGAGGCCAACCTGGTCTTCAGAGTGAGTTCAAGGCTACACACAGAAATCCTGTCTTGGACTCCTCCCCCACCCCACCCCACCCCACCCCACCCAAATCCAAAGAAGTGTCAGTATCTGTGTGTGTGTGTGTGTGTGTGTGAATGTGTGAATGCATACATGCTGCAGCCATGAATGTAGAGGTCTGATTCCCAGGTATGTCTCTTCTTTTACCACGTGGGTAGATCCCAGATATTGAAATCAGTTCTTTAGGTTTACCTAGAAGTACCTTTAGCCATTGAGCCATCTCATACCTTCCCTATCTCCCATACTTGTACAACTTTGGTGATGTCCATTAATAAGAACTCACAGAACTTCTATCTTGGGATTGTTGTGAGATAGAACTGATGTTAAAATAATAATTTATGATGCAGTTAAGTCTTTGTTTTTTAACTGTTGTGAAAAAAACAAAATAAAGTAAAAAAGCAAACCAATAAGGCAGTTTGAGAGCATCTCTGATAAGGAAGTATAGTAACAGCTGGAGCTATGACTAATTTCTAGTGCACAGACACATCCCCCCACACTGGTGGAGGGCCACACTACACGCCATTCTTTGGGGGTTCCATCTGCTTGACTGTAGGTTGTATTTCTGCAGATAGCTAATAAAAAACAGAGAGTCACATGGCTATAAAAAAGAATGTTTTGAGAAGGTTCTGGCTTTCACAACTCAAAGATCTACTGCCGTTTCACACAGAGACAGTGTGAAACAGAGAAGAAAATTGAAGTCAGAAAGTAAATTTGTACTGACAATGAAGGCTTGGCTAATTGCGAGGGTGAAAATTGAGAAGATGAGAGTATTATTTTCTTATGTTGTTGACTTAGTGGAGTATTTTATAACAATTTGTCAATAAAATTACTTATAATATGTTAGGAGTTATTTCTCTCTCTCTCTCAAAACCATACCCTTCCCCCATTACAACTAAAGGGTTGTTTATTTTTGAGGTATGTTGAAGTGGAAACCTAAGGGTTCTTTGGAAAGTTGGCTGGATGGTGTTTTGCTGGGGCAAACACGTGAAGGAGCATTTCATTAAAGTGGACAGAGGTGTGGAAGGCTCAGGCAGACTCGTGGAAAAACATTTCGCTGAAGCAGACACAGGTGAAAGGATGTTCTACTAAAGCAAGCATGTGAAAGGACACATGATGAAGGATCTTTGCTAACAACATGCATGTATTGGTCCGCCTTTCATTGCGTACTTGAGCTGCATTAGTCAGGATTCCATAGAGAGAAACACACCAAAAAACTTCTGGTAGTGTGCTGCAGTTTCTTGCGGCTTCCAAGGACTCGGGCTGATTTGAGGTACATGCTGAGGCTAGATCTGTGCTGAGGCAAGGCATGTGGAGGACACATGATGTTTTATGTTTGGAGGGGATAAATAGGACTCCACAGAGTGACAGAGAACTTGGCTTGCTGATACAGCTATCTGTACAATGCTTGTGGGTCTCAAGTCTTCATTAATCTTTGCTTCCTTGAGAGAGGTACAGCTGAGAATACCTGGTGTCCCTCTAGGTCCCTCCTGCCTACTTGAGCTGAGGCTGAGGCCTGGCCCTCTCCCCCTCTCCCTCTCTACCAAACTGGACTGCTGGTGGATCCTTGCGGTGTTTGCAAGTGAGTCGAGCTGCTTGCTGACCTTTGAAGTGAACTGCAGATTTCCAGACAACACATATGGGAGTTCCTCCAAAGAACCTTTCTACACTGGTCCACTTCCCCTGTATCCTTTCTTTCCTACTACCTCTGATGGGTGGTGGGTTGCAAGAAAGGTTAAAGCACTTAAGAATCATCATTAAAAATAAGATTTGAAAAAATTAAAGTTACAGTATGTTCTTATTTCGCTCAGGCTAACCCTGAACATAGTAGGTAGCCAAAGACAACCTTGAACTCATTCTCCTGCCTCTACTTCCCGAGTCTTGGGGATGTCTGCATGCGACACCATATCTGGTTTATTTATGAATGCTAGGCAGGCACTCTATCAACTGCACTACATTCTTGGTTCAACAGGCTTTTTAAGAATAATTAAAAAAAAAAAAAAAGCCAAGCTGGACGTGGTGGCGCACGCCTTTAATCCCAGCACTCGGGAGGCAGAGGCAGGTGGATTTCTGAGTTCGAGGCCAACCTGGTCTACAAAGTGAGTTCCAGGATAGCCATGGCTATACAGAGAAACCCTGTTTTGAGAAAAAAAAAAGAATAATTCAAAAGAAAGAAATACTGTCATGGGCAGGGCATGACTCCGAACACCTGTAGAGACAGTGTAAGGTCCACGAAGAAGAAGAAGACCCCAAGCAAGTCTCGGGAGTTCTCGCACCCAAGGAATCACGAGAGACCATCTTGATGTAATATACACGAGGGAGGTTTATTCATGAAGCTCCGCGGGCCGACACCCACCCCATGCAAGAGGTAGAAGAGTCGACCACGAGGCTCGAAAACTAGAGGCTTATATAGTAAATGGAGTAAGGGGTTGGCGAAATTGGGGTAGGGGATTGGGAAATTGGCGCGGTTTCACATGATTGGCTAGTTCAAACATCAGCAAGAGGCCACAGGTAGCAGCTATCCCGCTGGGGGTTTTCCTGAGTCAATGGAGGCCAGGTCAAATGGCCCATTGTCTTCTTGCATACCTTCCCTATCTCTACAACCGGTCAGTTCCGGAATGAATCAACACCTTTTGTTGTGACTGGCCTGTTCCTGTCTCAGGCCTAGGTCTACAAACCTTAAATCCTCTTCAGTAAACGGTGTTTAAACTATAGGCCTCATGTATTATTTTCTTTCAACCGCTCTTGGAGGTTGGGCCCGGTCCATTGCCAGGAAGCGGACAATGACCTAGGCTACACAGTCTGTTTCCGGGAAGCTAGGGTTATAGAGTTAAAAACTGTGTGACTAAGAATGGCCCCGCAGGCTCATAGTAGTCCAAGGCTTGGTCATCAGGGAGTGGCTCCATTTGCAAAGAATTAGGAGGTGTGGCCTGGTTGGAGAAAGTGTGTCACTGCAAGCAGGCCTCTCTGCTCTCCAGCTGCAGACTCTGGGTCAGGAAGAATTCTGGGGTCCTGCTCCAGCACCACGGAGTTGACTTTGTCATGGTATCTCTTCCCAGCGATAGAACAGTGTCAGGACACTGTCTCAGAAAAAAAAAAAAAAAGAAAGAAAAGAAACACGGGGCTGGCCGCTAGAGCAGAGGACTTCAATTTGGTTCCCAGCACCCACGTGGCGGCTCACATTCATCTGTAACTTAATCTTTTTTTTTTTTTTTAAAGATTTATTGTTATACATAAGTACATTGTAGCTGTCTTCAGAAACCAGAAGAGGGCATCAGATCTCATTACGGGTGGTTGTGAGCCACCATGTGGTTGCTGGGATTTGAACTCGGGACCTTTGGAAGAGCAGTCAGTGCTCTTACCCACTGAGCCATCTCACCATGCCCCTGTAACTTAATCTTAAAGGGATCAGACACCGTATCCAGCCTCTATAGACACCACACAACCATATGGTAGACATACGTGTAAGCAAAACACCTATATACATAAAATAAAAATTACTAAACAACAAAGCAAACAAAAGGAACATTTACTGTGGGTCCACAGATCACTCTGCTTACAAATTCATCTTTAGAAGTGTTCTCGCTCACTGCTGGGAGTGTCTACAGGTTCTTTGAGGAGGTAATTAAAGTTAGGTCTCAGGGAAGGACCTAACCCATTATGATTCATGGCTTTACAAGAACAAAGTCAGGACTAGGAGACAGAATGCAGAGAGAAGACCTCAAGCACAAGAAGACCTCAAGACAGAAGCAGGGAGGTGGCTATTTGCAAGCTGAGGAAGGAGGGGTTTTATGGTTTTGGTTTTTTCATTCCTAGAAAAACAAAACAGTAACCCCCCCCCCCCAAAAAAAAAAAAAACAGCCTACATCTTCATCATGGACTTCCAGCTTTCAGAACTGTGAGATAATAAATTATTTAGGTTGTGTTTCTTTCTTTTGTGGTAATGGAGATGAAACCCAAATTTTTGTGCTTGCTATATATCAACCCTAAATTATGTAACTTATGCTATTGAATAAATTCTGTTACTTAAGACACCCCATTTTTGGTATTATGGTAGTTTCTGAAATTTAATATAAAAACATCAAGCTGGGGAGATGGCTCAGTGGCTAAGAGCACTGACTGCTCTTCTAGAGGACCTGGGGTTGATTCCCAGCAACCACATGGTGGCTCACAACCATCCGTAATGGGATCTGATGTGTCTGAAGACAGTGACAGTGTACTCATATACATAAAATAAATCTTTCCTCTTCCTCTGTCTGAAGACAGTGACAGTGTACTCATATACATAAAATAAATCTTTAAAAAAAAAATCAAGATTTTCTTTTGCCAAAACTTATCTTTCATCAGGATGTTGTAGCATACACCTATAATCCCAGAACACCCAAAATGGAAGCTGAAGGATTGGTGCAGATTCAAGGCTAGGCGTGTCTACACAGCAAGGTCCAAGCTAGCCAAGGTTACATAGTGAGGCCCTGACTCATGAAATGTTAAAGCTGGCAGGCCATTGCAACACATGCCTTTAACCCCAGCACTTGGAGGCAGAGGAAGGCAGATCTTCAAATATGAGGCCAGCCTGGTCAACAAAGCCAGTTCCACAGCTAGGGCTACACAGAGAAACCCTGTTTCAAAAACCAAAACCAAACAATAACAAAACTAAAGCAAAACCTCGTGTTAGTCGAACTTCAATTGTCTTCATCTTTGTAAATGATATTAGTTACTCAGCCAGTTGCTGAGTGATAAGGCTTCTAGTGGCCTCGCCAGTCTCTTATAAACCACCTAGTGCAACCCTGGTAAGCCTATCCACAAAGCAAGTTCTGTTTTGTTTTGTTTTGTTTTGTTTTTCGAGAGAGGGTTACTCTGTGTAGCCCTGGCTGTCCTGGAACTCTCTCTGTAGACCAGGCTAGCCTCAAATTCAAAAATTCGCCTGCCTCTGCCTCACAAGTGCTGGGATTAAAGGCACATGCCACCACTGCCCGGCAAAGCAAGTTTTTAATGTGTTTGCTTTTGCTTTTGATATCCATTTTATTTTTTGAAGAAATACTTTCAAGGATTCAAAAAAGTAAAAAAGTAAAGAGGTGAAGTCAGTAAGCTGGATGTCTTGACTCCGGGGGCCCTCAGTTTTATTATTAAGTCTTATTTTATTAGTGAGTCTCTGAGTATGTGTCATGTGCCTAACATGGGTCCTGGGAGTCGGACTCCAGTCCTCTCTGGAAGCATGAACACACTCTTTCTTAGCTGCTAATACCATTGACGTCTAGTGCATCTGAAAACCCAGTGTCTTGGCCTCAGCTTCTCCTCCTACAAAATTCCATGAAATGGGATGGATGAAACGTACTTCCAAAATATTTTCTTGGTCTGAATTCTGAATCTGCTGTCTCTTTGGCATCTTCCAGAAAGCTGAAGGTAGCGGGTCTCATCTGTAGTAAAGGATGCAGAAGTTCCTAGAATGTACACACAGTACACCTCTAGGTCTAGGGCAGAGGTTGATTCTTGATCCATGGCTACTGCTAGACTCATCATGGCTAAGGCCACCTTATCACAAATGCCTGGATCCACAGTCAACCCCAGACCATTGATTCTAATGGCTCATTAGTTGATTCCAATGGGCTACTGGTTGGTTCTCATAGATCGTCACAGGTTGATTCTAGCAGGACACTAGCAGATTCTAGTCAGTCACTGATTTATACGAGGGTGGACTGAGGAAAGCCAGAACCACATCAAATAGGTGTCAGGGACCTTGCAGGGTGTGGTTCTTTGGTGAGGACAGAGGCAGCAGGTGAGCAGGCAGAAGACAGAAAGCAAATTGACTTCAACCTTCTTCACACAATCTCTGTTCCTGCTGTTTTGGTCTCCACCATTACTAACGTCCATTTGGATCACTGCAAAAGGCTGACAACTTAATCTCCTTCGCCTCTCCCTATCTCAGCAACTGTTCTGTTCCGCACCAGATGTTCCCTTTTATTCCCCTTAGCTCCTCTGGTTGCTACATTCCTCTCTTTCCTTGGCATGAATTTCTTGCTCATGCCCTACTTGATTGACTTTCTATCTGAATTTCACCTTCTACCTACCTCCAAACTTGTCTACTGTTGCTGTGTTTGACCTACAACAACCTTCTTTCAGTTCCTCAGAAACATCAAGTTCTTTCCTGCCTCAGTGGCTTCATTCAAAGTTAGGAGACCATTTTGGTTTTCTCATTTCTTCCTAGGGATGGATTTCTACCTACCTTCCGACCCTGAGACTCATGTATGCCTGTGAGACCCATGTATGTTTGTGAGACTCATGTATGTTTGTGAGATTCATGCATGTTTGTGAGACTCATGTATGCCTGTGAGACTCATGTACACCAGTGAGGCTCAGGTACACCACTGAGTATAGCTGAGGATGACTGTGAACTCCTTATTCTATTGCTTCTACCTCACAAGTCTTTCCTATTCCTTCATTTTCCTTTTTTTCCCCCAGATTTATTTTATGGGTATGTTTTGCCTGCACCCCGTGTTCAAGAAAGTCAAAAGAAGACATCAGACACGCTAGAACTGGAGTTATAGATGCTGTGAGCCACCATATGGGTGGTGGGAACTGAACTCAGGTCTCTGCAAGAGCAGCCAGTGGTCTTAACCATGGGAACCACCTCTCTGGCCCCTTAGATTTCATCTTTAAAAGCAACTCCTCCGAGCCGGGCGTGGTGGCGCACACCTTTAATCCCAGCACTTGGGAGGCAGAGGCAGGCGGGTTTCTGAGTTCGAGGCCAGCCTGGTCTACAGAGTGAGTTTCAGGATAGCCAGGTCTACACAGAGAAACCCTGTCTCAAAAAAAAAAAAAAAGCAACACCTCCATGGAGACTTCCACTGTCCATCCTATTTCAAGGATTCTCTCCTTTATTATGGCTTGCAATGCTTCTGTTTGATGGTAGTCCTGATAGAAAAATGAGATCTTGTCTCAAAAATCCAAAACGACTGTGAAAGAATTAAGCAATGAGAAAGTCTGTGAGTGCTCTCACATTCCAACGCTGAAACTATCCTTCCTTTTCTTAAGTATTTTACCATTTTATACTGTAGTGCCAGGGAAGGGTTGAACACCCTCCCCCCAACAGACAGGAACCAATCTGATGTAACTCAAAGCATCACAGTCTTTATTCTATTTGAGCTAGCTCAGGCCCCTCCAACGCAGGACAATTTTGGTGGTGGGGAAGCCCTGAATATCTATTGAGGCAAGACTTTATAGTAAGCAGCAAGTTGGGGGGGGGTAAGTGTTTAAGTATCTAATTGGGAAGTTCCTGTGGCCTTTAACATAATTGGCTGGTGCTGGGAGTCAGATCATAAACTTAGTTTCTGCTCCCCTCTGCATTGGTGGTTGTTAGGCAGGGGGTGGGCTTGTAACCCGAGGGTACAGGTTTGTTGGGGGAATAAGCTAGAGACACTGGTCTTGTTGAGGGTTAGGCTAGAAACTGGAGCTAGGCTCAGGTTTTGTTGGGGGAGGAGGCAACTTGGAAACTAATGTTAGGTATCAGCCTGTTAGTTTATCTGAGTTCAAACTTAGGTCAGGTTCTCCAAAATGGAGTTGCAATACTTCTTTTACATACTGTGGTAGTCTGCAATCTGAACCTCAGGGAGCCTATGTGATCTTACTGGGAAATAAGATCTTTGTAGATACAATCACGTTAAGACAAGTTCATAATGCATTAACGTGGGCCCTGATCCAGTCGCTGGCATCCTTAGAGAAGGGGAAACTTGAATACATTTAGGAGGAAACATCAAGTGTAAGGTGGAAGAAGGAATCAGGATGATCTACTTCCACAAGGCTTGCCAAGGACCTGTGGCATTCACCAGAAGCCAGGAGAGAAACACAGGGAAAAATAATCCTCCCCTTAAAACCAGAGGGAATCAACCCGTGGCTCGCCTTTTAGACTCTGACTGCTAGAATGGGAGACAACAATTTTCTATTGTTTTAAGAGACTGGATTTGGGGTAATTTGTTGTAGTCCAGAAAATTAATTTACATAGACCAATCTGTAACTGTTAGCATTATGTCTAAACTCCATCCCTCAGCTACCTGGCAATAGCCATATATGCTCCTCCCCACAGTTACCTGGCAATAGCCAGGTAGGCATGGCCGACTATAAAAGGGGCTGTTTGCTCCCTCCCCTCTCTCTGGCCTCTCTCTCTTGCCCTCTTTCTCCCTCTCTCTCCTCATTCCCTTCCCTTCTCTCTCCCCATTTCCCTTCCTTTCTCTCTCCATGCAGTTATGACCAGCCTCTTCTTCCTCTTTCTTCCTCCTCAACCTCCTCCTTCTCTTCTCTCTCTCTCTCTCACTCTTTCTCTCTCATTTCTCTGCCTCTACAATCCTCTAAACTCCCCTCTCCACGCCCTGAATAAGCTCTATTCTAAACTATACAATCGTGTGGCTGGTCTCTCAGGGAAAAGGGATGCCTTGGCATGGGCCCACTGAGGCACCTCCTTCCCCCACACCTCACCATACCCCCATAGAACATATCTTAATACTTCTTTATCTTTTTATAAACACATCAGTAACAATCTCCTAATCTGAAACATACTTTTCAATAAAAACAACCAACCAACCAACCCAGCCTACTTTGGTTGATTACAGATTGTTAACATTCATCCAAAAATACCAGGCTCTAGTATGGTTGGTATAAGCCAGGTGCTATGGCCTATGCCTGCAATCTCAACTATTCTGGGGGGAGGATCCACAAGTTTGAAGACTGCCGAACTTAGCTTTAGTGTCATGCTTAGTTGGCTAAAGCACCCAGTAAAGCCATAACGCTGTGTAAAACTAACTACTATACAATTTCAAAACTGCATTTCGAGGTCTCTTGTTTTTAAATGAGGCTGTCATTTTATTTATACCTATGCTCTGCTGGAAAGGTCTTGTGCTTCGTTCACTCCAAGCTAGCAGTACAGTTGTTTTGCATGGGACTACCCCACCACACACACCCCACACCCCCTTCTTCACGATTGACACTCAGAGATTGATAGCTACGGGGTTTCCTCCTAAGGATAAAGAGGGCATTAACCTCTGTTTAAAAGGTTAAAATGTCAGCAAGCTACTCCATGCTCTTGGTCTTGGCGTCTTACCGAGTAAATCTTTTTTTTTTTTCTTGTCCCAACAAATTGTCCTCCATTCATTCACTGGGTCCTTTTTTGAGACACAACAGACAGATTTAGTATCAAGGGGATCTTAAAATTGGCCTGTGAAATCTGGATTTCGTTTTCATGAAGCAGGAACTGTAGCCGTAAGCCCTGTTTTTATCTGAGTGAAAGAGTTTGGGTAATTTAACCTCATATCTTCCAAGGAGTTAGCTGAAAACGTGAGCCAATACTGTTCCGGAACCTGAAGCAAAGATGTTGACATTTAGTCAGATTAGGCTAAGCCATTGCTCCATTGCTATCAATATATCTTACAGGTTCAAATTAGGTTCAGGAGGGTTTAAGGGTTCAAAATGAGCCATTGGCTTTTCTAACCGCATTTGTGATGGTTTCGTCTGCTACTTTAAAACTAAAATTAGGAAAGGTAGAATAAAATTATGAAAAGGCTAAAACCCTCCAAGCAGAAGACAAACCAAAATGAAAATTTCACTAAGTAGCCCTTGTCAACGCCGAAGCACTGTTAAAAGCACACCGACAACAACAACAACAACAACAAAAAAACAAAAAGAAGAAGAAGAAGAACGAAAAATACATTTGACAGCTTCTAGCCCTAACCGGCTGCAATAGTGTCTTGGAGCAAGGAACCGCAACACTGCGCAGGCTCCTGGGTCAGAAGAACCCGGGATGGGGGTGGGGGAGGTCTCCCGCGCAGGCGCCCGAATGGGGAAGTGGGCGGGGTCGCGCATGCTCTGCGGCTCACTTCCGGCCAGCCCCTCCCCCTCCCCCCTCCCCCGCGAAACCACCGCCCCTCTTCCTTGTCGCCAGCCTCTCCCTGGTCGCCAGCCTCTCCCTTAGCTCTCTCCACCCCTCGTGGTCTCCGCCCTGCTCGCCGCCAGCCCTTCCCCTCCCGCTCCATCCGGGTCGCTGACGGCTGTCTCTCGGTCCGGAGAGTGCTGGCGGCAGCGTTTCTCGGAGGAGCCTGGGAAAGTTTCACGGGCGAGCCGGGCAGCAGTGGCAGCGGAGCTGCGGCCGGGGGACGCCGGGGGAGCCGTGGTAATCGCTGCGGCCGGCTGAAGGAGGAAGGTCTCGGGAGCTGGAGAGCCGCCCAGAGGTCCGGGGAGCGTCCGCCCTCCATCGCTTAGGGGCTCTCCCTGCCCTGAGAGACCCGGTGAGTCGTTGCCCCCCGTGGGTTCGGGGTAGTGTGACGGAGGCGAGCTCCGTTGGGGCCTTGGGGAAGGGCGCCGGCGTCCGTCCTCAGCGTTTTCCGGGGGCAGGAGTCGTGCACCGCACTCGGGGAAAAGGGTCTCCCTGGGGCCGAGGCCGTGGGGGCTGAGCCCGGTGGGGTGGACCCTCTCCCCGGCTCGCCCGTGGGTAGCTGCGGGAGTTTGGCTGGCCGGCCCGTGAGGCTTGGTGTGTGCAGACCATTCCTCTGCCCCGGGTCGCGGGAGCTGATCGTGAGGTGCATGGTCAGGGAAAGAGGAAACCAAACTGCCTTGCGTTCTCCTACCTGTTGCTGGCGAGAGAACGTCTTTCCAATACTGGTTCTGACTTTTGGAGAATAAAAAAAAAAAGGGTACCCAAACGAAGCGCATTGAAATCGGAGATATGTTCCTGTCTTATGCTAGCCTTGAAAAAAAAGAAAGAGAGAGAGAGAGATACGGAAAGACAATGCAGAACTCTCTGGAACTTTCGAGTTTTGGTGTCCCAAAGGGATGAAATCAAACTTCTGCTGAAGGGAGTGGAGTGAGACAGCTTCGGCACTTTCTAAATAAACATAAATGCAGGAAAATTATGTTTTGAAACCTCAGATTCAGCGTAAGGAATTTAGGTGATTTTGGACAGCAAGGATAAGACTGACTTCTATTAATGCTTCTTAATGCACCATGCTTTTTAAAGAAATGTGAAGGGTTTTTTTGTTTTGTTTTGTTTTTGGTTTTGTTTTTTTGTTTTGGTAATGGAGGATTCCCTCACTTGTTTGTGCACCATGTGTGCCCGTAGTGCAGGAAGCCAGTAGAGGGCGTAGGATTGGATTCCCTGGGACGAGTTACACACAGAGAGCAGCCATGTGGGTGCTGGGAATTGAATCAGGATCCTTTAAAAGACATCTCTCAGCCCCTTATGTATATCTTTCAAGCGTAGAAGTTATATAGATTTTCCTATCAAAAGTTAATGCCGCCTCCAACTCGGTCTTGTTTGGAAAAAAAAATCAGCAGTCCTGTGATTGTTTTTCATCTTTAAGTAATTTTCCTAGAGGTATGTATTATAATCACATTGATTTAGTTTTAAAATTAAATTAGTAGAGTGGGTTCGACATTAGCATTTTGATTTATAAGATGGAGTCGATTGTTTGAGATTATGACTTGATAATTTCTAATTTTTTATATAGCTTATTAGTATAAATAATGAGAAGTCTAGTTTAAATTGTTATCTTTTTCTAAAGTTCCATTATTGGTTTTATTTATGTTACAGATAAGAACTTCAGTTTTCTGTTGATGTGGAGGTAGGTATCAGATTGTTCAAGATTATGTTTCTGCAGTTGGCTGGATACTTGCTTGCTTGGGCATTGGACACATGCCTTATTTACTGTTCTCATTAAATGTATTTAAAGACAAAAACCTAATTTCATTAGAGTACTTATATAACAGAGTTAAAGCCAGTTACTGTTTTAAGTTTTGCAAATAGTAGAAGGTCATGTCATTTCCTAAACATTTGTATATGATCCTTTAAAAATGAGAGAACTGAACTGTAACCCTGAAGCATATTATAAATATTAAACAATTGCAGTCCTCATTTTAGCTTAACACTTGATGAGAGAGCAGCTTTCTTTGAAGTCTTACTCACTTTTGTTTTTCTCCTCAGACATAGGGTACCTCCAAGTTTCCAGTGTTTCAGAAGGGACTTTTTTATTGAAACTGGAAGACCAAAGTCATTACAAGCATGTTGTGCTGGGGAAATGCATCCTATGGACAACTAGGTCTGGGTGGAATTGATGAAGAAATTGTACTAGAGCCCAGGAAAAGTGACTTTTTCGTGAATAAAAAGGTCCGAGATGTAGGCTGTGGACTCAGGCATACTGTGTTCGTCCTGGATGACGGGACTGTGTACACATGTGGATGTAATGATCTAGGACAGCTAGGTCATGAAAAGTCCAGAAAGAAACCAGGTATGGGACATTTCTCTATTTCTAATAATTGGTCATTTATTTTACTCTTGAAATGGTGTTTTATATGACCTCTGTAAATCCTAAACTTACATGCTTTTTCAAGATTTAAAAGCAAAGTAAGAGTTAAAACATACTCTTGACCCTCCTGTGCTTCCTAAGAAGTACATTGGTTTGTGTGTGAGTGAGTGTGTGTGTGTGTGTGTGTGTGATGTGTTTGTTTGTTTGTTTTTATTACTACTACTACTAGTGGTTGAAAACAGTAACAAAAAACCCTAGACTTCAGTGTTTGTTTCTTTTATATAGATTATAAAGTTATCAAAATCTTTCAAGCTACCTTGAACAGATTTTGAATTCCCAATTTGTTCTCTGTGATGATTCTGTACACATGGGGGGATGGTAAAAGCTTTTTATTTTCATTTACTTGTGTAAATTATAATTCTTCCATTTTATCTCCCATTATATTTAGGTATGTAATGTATGTTTTGCTTAGTTAGAAATACTGTTTAATCCCCTGGTTGCTGCTTCCACATTTCCAATGCTAGCTTTTAAAGGGCTGTGAATGCCAGGTCTTACTATGGAGAGAGATCTAAGCACAATGTAAAATAATTTACCAGGTAATAAGCATTGGAAACATTTGGTCAGATTTCATGGTGTTTTTCTGGATGTTGTATTTAAAATTGGGTAGTAACACATTTGAGGTAGAATTGTTAGATATTTTGCTTTCAGTTGTGATAACCCAAAGCTACAGGAAGGTGGTAAATTCAGGAGAGATTGCTGCTGTGTTATTTGTCACAGTAATGACACTTAGGCATTCCCTGTGGCAATCCTTGTTCTCTGTCATCCCATTGTAGGAGGTGTTTGTTTGTTTGTTTGTTTGGTTTTCTTTTTGTTTTTTGTTTTGTGTTTTGTTTCTGGTGGTCTTGTTTTGAGAGATCAACGTAGGTATAAACACTCAGGCAATAAGTTGATGTATCTTTCATACCATCTCACCACCACAGCCATCCTTGAGGCCTAATACCCTTAATTTGCAGAGACTGCACCTCTTACTCTTTGTGGGTAGGGACTTAATCTCTTCTCATAACCTGTAACCTATTACCTCATGATATGTAACTTGATTTTAATGAATGAGAGCGTTTCCTTAATAAAATAGGTCTAATTATTGTAGAATTCAAAGTAAATGAATTTTCTTGTATTACATTTCACGAAAGAATTTCTTAAACAGTCATACCAGATTTTCATAATCTTAGGCATTGAGGTGGTTGTGGGTGGTAATTTACTATCTGTACATTTTGCTTATGTGGGAATGCTATGGCAGGTTGAGGTTTTTATGGTGTTGGAACTACATAGTAGGTGTAGGAGTTGCCAGTGTGCTTACTGTAACTCACTGAGGTTTAGGGATTTTAAATGTTACTTTAATGTTGTTTAGATCAGAGCCCTCCTGTTCCCCCCTCCTGCACCCCCACATGTATCAGTAGGAAGTATAACTTAAACTGCATGGATGAGTTTGGTGAAAGTTGAGTGCGTTTTGGTCTTGTTGACATTGTGATGGCTGTATTGTGACATCTCTGTCTTCTGTGAATTCATCCCGGAAGCATTATTTAGTAATGCAGAGTTGAAGAGTGTGCTTCCACTTTAGATTGACTCATTGGTGTCCAGGACATATAAAACAGTCCCTAGAAAAGGAAAAAGGAAAGAAAAAAGAGCTCTGTTTTTCAGAGATTTAGAGTTTCAGTTGGGAGTTAAGACATGCATAAATGGAAGTAACTGAAGAGAACTGAAAATTTCCATGATATTATATGTATTTCAAGTCTTGGGAACTTGAATGATGAGAAAGATATGTGTGATTGAATGAAAGGAACAATGGTTTAAGTTTAATTCTGTCTGTAGTGTAAATAGCTAGTAACTAAGACTGGTGCTATGGAATTTTATAAAAGGGGTTAGTGGGGGAGCAGGAGGGTTCTAAACAAAAGTCCTGGTTCTCTGATACCTTGAAGTGTAACTAGGTTACAGAGATGGAAGAACAGCAACTCATGGAGGTGTGATTGCTCCGACAGGATTGCAGCTTTCAACCTCAGTTTTTATTTCAAGTACATGAGTGGTAAACTTTAATAATGTTTTAACTAAAGTTCTCTTTGGAATGATTCTTCAATGTTTTAAATGTGCTTTCCCCCTGTTCCTTTTATAAATTGCTAAATTTGAGGGGTGAGTTTAAAGATAAGGATTTGTTAGAACTTATTTAATTGGTTTGAAAGACTTGATAATTGACCAGTCTTCTTTTATGTTTGAGTCACAGGCAGTTCTTTTATCAGAGCTTTACTTAAGTCTACAAAGAAAGTGGAAAAAAAACCATTAATTATTTCTTTTTTTTTTTTTTTTTTTTTTTTGGTTTTTCGAGACAGGGTTTCTCTGTATAGCCCTGGCTGTCCTGGAACTCACTCTGTAGACCAGGCTGGCCTCGAACTCAGAAATCCGCCTGCCTCTGCCTCCCGAGTGCTGGGATTAAAGGCGTGCGCCACCACGCCCGGCTCATTAATTATTTCTTTACATAGACTGGCTCAATAACCATAGCAGATTGCTGTAATGTAGGAGCAGAATTTAGCATCATTAAGGATTAGTTACTCAAGTCACATGGCTTACTGTAGGAGTTGGCCTTGCTGTTTAGTAGTTCGGACCTGTGACCTGTTGGGAAAGTTTTCCATTCTGGATATTTTAGGAATCATATAAATGCTTTCTGACACCCTTACTGACTTCTTTTATTATACCAAGAGTGTGGGTTAAGTCCATGTCCATCTCTGGTCTTTTACATAGGTATGAACCTATGGCTGGCATTGAAGTTGTTATATAGACTAGGCTTGCCTCCAATTTAGCAGAGATCTGCCTGCTTCTGCCTTCTGTGTGCTGGGATTAAAGAAAGTACACCACCATACATACCTATCTTACTTAGAGACCTTTCTGAATTAGTGCTAGGAAAATGAATGTCTTTTTTACTTTCATGCATTTTTTTTTCCTACGTAAGAACTTTCTTTTTTTCTTCTTTTTTTTTTTTTTTTTTTTTTTTTTTTTTTTTTTTTTTTTTTTTTCCTTTTGGTTTTTCGAGACAGGGTTTCTCTGTGTAGCCCTGGCTGACCTGGAACTCACTCTGTAGACCAGGCTGGCCTCGAACTCAGAAATCTGCCTGCCTCTGCCTCCTGAGTGCTGGGATTAAAGGCGTGCGCCACCACGCCCGGCTAAGAACTTCTAAATATTTTTTAAAGCTAGTGTCTTGGTTTCTTAATTCATAGCTTACAAATAAATACATTTATTCAGTGTGCTATATCTGTCCATTTAAATGATTGTTTTATTCACATACTTCTAGATTTACTTAGGAAGATTTAAAAGGAACTTATTAAAAGTATATTTTTCCTAAAAGGTTTATTTACTCACAATATATTTAGTTACAACTTGTTGACGTGTTTTTACTTGTTTCATGGTAGAAGTAATACTAAGCTATTTTATGATTGTAAATGATGCTATAATTTTGTTAAAGTGTGTTTCTCGGTAGCTTTCTGTGGTTCTCCAAGTTCTTTCAAATGGAGTATCTCACTGATGCTCGCGCCTGCCTGCTGTTAGTCATCCCGGCGAAAGCATTTTGGTCACAGCAGTAGCTACTTGCTTCCCTTTCTTGAGTCCTCATGTTCTGACCTATTCTTTCTGTTCATAAAACATAAGTGAAATGTCCTTTTATATACAGTTGGATTTTTTTTTAAGTAGTGTAGGAGATACATAATTATGGTAAATTATTTGCAGATTAGAATACCAAATTATCTCACATATTTCTTATTTTACCAGAACATACAAACAAGATTGAAGCTCAATGAGTTTTATAAGTCCTAGTTTTCATAATACCTTCTAAGGAAGAGAAAGATGTAGGTTATACAAAGACTTGGAAAAAACAATTAGCTAGGTCAGGATGTCAGGCATGGCTTTGAGCACAATGAGAAAGATCCGTGCTCAGGAATCACAGTGCAGGTGTAGGGGAAGTCATAGTGCAAACAGAGGCTACTGTTAGAGATGTATAATAATACTTTACTTTGTAGGACCCCATCTGAGGAATCTCAAGAGCATTACACAATAATTCATGGTTCCTTTCAAAATGCTTGTGACACATATTGCAAGAATTGTCCTCATCTTAGGGGATAAGTTTTCGGAGAAATGGCAGCACAAGTTGGTAAGTAACTTGTCAAACAGCAGGTGGCTGCTGAAGAGCTATAGATTGAATCTGAAAGCTTAACCCTACCAGTATTCTACTTTATTCACTAAATTGTGCTTATGTTTAGCGTTATTTACAATAATACCTTCTGTCGAGGCAGATCAAACACTAATGCAGATTGTTCCTTTGCCATTCTATTAGATGGCCTGTTGACGTGAATCAGTATTTCACCAAGATTGCATTATGCCACTGTGTGGTAGAGGCAGTATTTTTACTTTTTTGTTATGCTGTAATCAAACCTAGGGCCTCATACATGCTAAACAAGGACTTGGACACTCAACTACACCCAACCCCAAGAACTTTTAGACAAACAAAGCTCATGTTTTGTTCTATCATATATTCCTTTATTGTCTTGACTGTTTGCTGGTCAATCAGAAGTCTGTAGTGATTGCAATGCAGGGTTGATTGGGCGGGTGGTATTAGAATTTAGGCTACTTAGTTATGTTGTGTCAGGGCTGGCTGTCTCTGGGATGCATTGGTTTATGCTTTATAAAACACGCTCTCTCTTACACACACACACACACACACACACACACAAATGTGGTAAAATTTGGTTTCACAGTTTGGGTGAATACCAAGGAATAATGTCAGATGGCAGCCTGAGCAGTCAGATTTTATTATTACTCAGATTTTTTTTGTTCTAGTTTTTGAGATAGCGTCTCACTGTGAACCTCTGGCTGGCCATGAACTTGCTGTATAGACTAGGCTTGCCTCCAATTTAGTAGAGATCTGCCTGCTGCTGCTTTCAGTGTGCTAGGATTAAAGAAAGTACATCTTACTTAGAGACTTCTTAAGGATTTTTAGGTTTCCATTCTCAGATATATATATATATATATATCATGATTCTTATACACTCTGTGTTAAAAGTTGTTGTGAAGAAATAAAAGTGATTCCCATTTTTCTAAACTATAAAGCATATTATTGAATGTTGGGATATTTAAAAAAAATCCCAACATAGACATTGTGACAGTAAACATGATTTGGGTGAGATTGTGTAGGATAATGATCAGTAAAAGGAGCCGTATACAGTAGCAAGCCTCTGTTCTCTCCTTTCTGTTTCTCTGGACTCACACTTTGTCGATAGAAAGCAAGGCAATAATACAAACAAGGAAAACAGTGCTGTATGTAGACAGTCATGGTGGTGCACACTTGTAATTTCAATGCTGGGTTTATAGCAAAAGGATCAAGAATTGGATACCAGACTATGTTATATAGAGATACATTCTCTTGTGTTAGCTGGTCTGGCTGTCTCTGACTGTGACTTGTCCCTCCTGGAAGCCTGTGTGTCAGCACTCCTGGGAGACCAGTTCTCTCGGGAGGAATTTGGGTATGGAGAGCTATGGCATAGGGTCAGCTCTGGGGTGCAGACAGAAACCTGAAGGATCCTGTCCCCAGGTGTTCCTTGGTTCCTGTGTCCTTAGGACTCTGGGCGGGTCCCTCAAAGAAGTTGTGGTCTTACCTGTGCTCACAGGTGTGTTAGCACTCCTGGGAGACCAGCTCTCTCCTGGAAGTATTTGGAGCTCTGTCACGGGATCAGCCTAAAGATACATTCTCACCTACAAAAATCAAAACAAATTTGTTCTAGTTATAAAAGGGGAATTTTCTAACCATTAGTACTGCTAAAATTTTATTTATCTGGATTAATCTTCTGTCTTATTTTCTAGCATGGTATTGTTTTATTTTTTATTCTTAAGACTCTTTAGTAACATGTTTTCTACATACTATTCAAAACTAAGACTTCTTTCTTACTGTAATTTGAAGTGCTGGAGAGAGAGCCCAGCTTACCAAATTCTGAGATTATACGTGTGACCTGTACCCTTAGTTTTATTTGTTGTTTTGAAGTTGAATTTTAATAAAGTGATAAAAATGTCTGTTTATCAGGTACCAGTTGATAGCTTGATTACTTGAATTTTGTAATAGGTTTATATGCTTATTGCTTAACAAACACAACCCTATCAGTTAGTTTCTGTGTTTCACTCCATGCTTCTTTCTGGGTTACTTGTAGTTGAACTAACCATGATGATAAACTGTGTTGTTGGCATAGATGAGAGTTCCTTTGATGTATACTGTTTTGTGACATGAAAGTAGTGGGGAAGGAGCTAGAGTAAGGCAGAGGTTCTTGGGAGCAGAGGGGGGCAGGAGCATCTGAATGCAGCTGAGGGAAGGTGGCCTGCTTTTCTTACAAACTCATAGAAGTTTGGGATTTTATTTCCTTTTAATATTGTCATGTAAGCCAGGCAGTGGTGGTGCACACCTTTAGTCCCAGCACTCAGGAGGCAGAGGCAGGCAAGTCTCTTGAGTTTGAGGCCATCCTGGTTTATCATCCAGAGTGAGTTTCAGGACAGCCAGAGCTACACAGAGAAACCTCGTCTCAAGCAAACAAACAGACAAACAACAAACAATCAAATTGAATGGAAAACTCAGATTACTGTCCAAAATTGACCCGAAGTACTTATGAGTTGGTACATGCATATTTTCTGATCTAAGTATTTGCTAGTTATTTCCTAACTTAGCAACAGTCATGAACCTAGTAAAACTACAATTGCCTTTTTTTTTTTTTTTTTTTTCGTTTTTTGAGACAGGGTTTCTCTGTGTAGCCCTGGCTGTCCTGGAACTCACTTTGTAGACCAGGCTGGTCTCGAACTCAGAAATCCACCTGCCTCTGCCTCCCAAGTGCTGGGATTACAGGTGTGTACCACCACACCCGGCTTACGATTACCTTTTTAATAGTTTATTTTAAATTACATGTATGTCTGTGTAGACAAGCAGTATGTAGTACAAGTGCTGTCAGATGCCCATGGAGCTGGAGTTACAAGTGGCTGTGAGCCACATGGTGTAGGTTCTGGGACTCAAACTCTGGAAGAGCAGTACTTGCTCTTAACCAACAAGAATAATTATGTAAAAAGCTAGTTGGTTATCTCTGTATGAACATGTGTTTGCACATATACTCAGGTGAGCAGTTGAGTAAGCCTGCAAATAGAAAATAGGAAGCATTTAGAAGTTGATATGGGAGGTGTATAGGGAGGAGGGAAAAAAAACAGGGGAAACTTTAAAAAGGGAATCTTAATAAACTATTATATTACAAATATAATGCTTATATTCAGAACTAGTAATAGCAACCACCATTGTGTATCATGCCGTGTGGAATCCTTTCTGTATTACCCCATTTATTGTTTTCTGAGACCGAGGCTGCCCTTGAGTTAAGCAGTGATGGGATTACAGGTCTGTGCCAGTGTTCTGCCTTGTTTTTGTGGGTAAGGAAAATAAGGTGCTCTTCCAAAGGACTGAGTCTGGTTTCTTAGCATCCATAGAACTACCTGTAACTGCAGCTCATGGGCCTTTCAGTGCCCTCTTCTAGTCTCCACACGGACCTAGATACATGTGACATTTTCATTCATTGTCTGTATGTCTGTTCCCCCAACTTCTCACAATTAGCACAGTGAAAATAAGTTCAATGACATAATAGAAGAAAACATACCCTTTATAATAACAGTAAAAAAGAGTAATAACTTGAGGTCATTATAAAAATGTGTAAGAATGTAAAACCTAGATGAAGAATTGAAAGCACTGTGCTTTTTACCTGAAAAGTTGTTTCTGGGATACTGCCGATTAGCTGGATTTGTATTGCAACAGCATTTTACGGAGATTAGAAATAGCTTCAATGTTTCTTTTGGAAACTGGCAAAATTATAATTTATTCAACCACTGTAATGTAGTGCTATGTAGTTGAGATCTGGTATGGAAGACATCTAATATACTAGGAAAGAAATAACAAGGTATAGAAGAAAGTAGGAAGTTAGATCAATCAAAAGAAGACATCCATTTGTATTGACCTTTAGATGTATTCAAACAGGTACTCACAGTAGTTACTGTAGGTGCAGAGGTGGGAGGAAAAGCAAGTAGGCTGATGAAGGACGTGAAGGACAGGCTTCGCTTTGTATCTGTTTGGAAATACAGTATTTAAAAGGTAGGAATTGAAGAACTTAGATGTAGTCCTGGTCTGTTGGTTGCAGGTCTCTTGTTTTGTTGCTTATTCTGTATGTCTTAGTGTTCTGATCTATTAAATTGGGATAATCATGGTAAGTTCTTGCAGGTTTGGGGTTAGGATCAAGTGAGAACACATGCAGTGCTTGGCATGTGGTGAGGGAGTATTCAGTAGACGTTTGCTTTTTAAATAAAGAGCTACTAATGGTGCAGTTGGGGAGGGCACACAGCTAGTCTGTCTAATACCAACTAGGGGATTAGGTTGTCTTCACATTTGCCTGATATCTGTTACATGTCCTTGTGAGAAACTGTGTCATTCACATATTTGCTTCCAGATAGCCTATCTCTTTATTATAGCTAAAGTTTAGGCATTTATTCGACAAACAGTTGTTCTTATGTCTTGGCTACACCAAGCACAAAAATACTTCTTTAAAGACCTTGTTGTAACTTTTATTTAAGAACTGTGCTAAAGTATTCAAAAACCAAAAACCCGTGATGCTGTATTAGAACTAGACAAAATGGATGGGGTTCCTTCCCTTCCCCTTCAGATGTAAAAGGTGACGTGGGATGGGGAGCTGGGATACTTCCTCCCGTGGGAAGCGCGGCGATGCCAGAAGTTATTCATTATCTCCCCCCCCCCACCCACCCACAGGGTTTCTCTGTATAGCCCTGGCTGTCCTGGAACTCACTTTGTAGACCAGGCTGGCCTCGAACTCAGAAATCTGCCTGTCTCTGCCTCCCGAGTGCTGGGGATTAAAGGCGTGCACCACCACGCCCGGCCGGTTATTCATTATCTTAACTTAAAAACTTGTTTGGTGGAGACAAGTGCGCATGTGCAGATTTACATGGACAGGCCAGTAGACAACCTGCAGGTGTTGGCTTTCTCCTCCCAAATTGTGTATGTAGGTCCTGTGAAGAGAACTCAGCAGACTTAGTGGACAGCAGCTCCCTTTACCTCGAGGCATCTTGTAGGCCTAGCCATTGATTTTACAAACAATTTAATGAGTAACTACAATGTATAGTTGTGTCCTGATATTTTGGAAAATAAGTATTCAAATTACTATTATTTATTCAGGTTTTTAAACATAGCTAAACTGAAATGATGAACTGACCTGTAAGATGTAGGAAAAAAACATTTGATCATGCCTCTTGTTTCTGAATGTATACTTATTTTCACACCAATATGAATATATTTTTTTCTTACTTACTGTAGAGGAGAATTTTACGTGTCAAGAAAATTAAAGCTTTTATTCCCAGTACTCAGGGAGGCAGGGGCAGGGAAGTCTGTGGGTTCCAGGACAGCCAGGGCTACAAAGAGAGACCCTGTCTCAAACAAAACAAAAGAAAACAAAACAAAACACCAAGAAAGGAAATCAAGGTGTGTATGTGTGGAATACAACAGCTATGATTGTGAGAACAGGGAAGGAGTGTTGAAAGTGGAAGTGATTGTGATGTGTTAGTCTGTTTCATTTTCTCCAAAACCATTCCTCATTCCTCTATTATTTGCTCCTTGACCTTACACCTGAGATTCATCTCTTGTTTCCTTGTTACAGGATCAGTGTTGGCTGTGTTGCCAACATTTGGCATTTTACCCTATAGCCAGTTATTTTCTTTCCTTGGCAAATGGATGTGACCCTTAGCTCATTACTTTAAATCTTAGGCCATTGGTTTCCTTGTGTCCGTACCTGAAAGTCTTTGTGTTGATAATAGTAAGATCACTTATATATCGTGCAAAGAGTTGTGACCATAGTTGTCTCTGATTCACTGTCTTCTTAATAAGTCGTGGTTAATGTTTCCAAAATGTATTTCATTTTGTCTTTTGAAACCCCAGCTAAAATGAAATTTTTGTAATACCTCTTTGGTCATTTCTATAAAAATTTAAAGAAAAATGATGAAATCCTTAAGTATTTATAAACTATATTCTGAAAATAAATTGTTAAGGCAATCTTGCTCTTTCTCCTATGTATATGTATATATATGTGTGTGTGTGTGTATATATACACATGTGTGTGTGTATTGTTTATTTGTGCCAGGAGGATATTGTACAACTCACATAGTAAGACTCTCAAACAGTAACATTAACAAGAAAATCAGAATTATTCACCAATCCCAATAATATCCTTATTTTTAAAAGTAGGAATAAAAAAAAACCCTAAAGTTTTATGTTTTGTATATTATAAAATAAAATTCAGTTGTTTAGTAATTAAGGGAGGAGGGGAGGAAAGCACAGATAACTAGAGTTGATAGTTTAGTTTGCAGTTCTTCTCTGTATAAAAGTTTGGGCTATCTGGCAATGTTTTTAAGTAGAAATGGAATTCTGTATGTGGTAGTGAAGGAGACAGGGTTTCATAAAACACAAGCTGGAGAATGACCTTGAACCCTTGATCATCTTGCCTCCACCTTTCAAGTTCTGGGATTACAACACCTAAAATTAAAAATACAAGGATTTTGATCATGTTCTTTATCGCCCCCCAGATCTTCCCCAGTTTCCCACCTAACTTTATGTTAAACAGCAACCCCCCCCCCCCCAAGAGCTAATAAGATAACATGGATACAAAAGCCATGAAGTCAGTTTTGTGCTGTCAAACTACTACTGGCCATGAGACCTGCCCTGGAGTCTGATAGATACACCCAATGAACCCTCCATTGGAGAAAACGGATTTTCCCTATCACCGCAGATAGCTTCTTGGTTAGGGGTGGACTTTTTACCCAGTTTCTCTTCTCTGTGTTGGGATTTTCTCTGGTCTGAACCTGTGTAATTCTTGTGAGTTCTGTCACAGTATCTGAGATCATCAGTCCTATTGTGTCTGGAAGACTACTTGGAGAGTCACCAACCAAGTCTGGCACTTTTGCATGGATTCCTGAGCCTTGAGGGGGAGGGTTTTGATAAAGACATCCTGTTTAGGGCTGAGTGTTCCAAAGTCTCTCACTCTGCCCATTGTCCAGGTGTGAGTCTCTGTTAATTACCAAGAAGCAGCTTCTCTGATGAGGGCTGAGTGATGTTCTTCTCTATGGATATAGCAATCTCCATAGTCATTAAGGGTCGTTTTATTGCTATGTTCCTTCAGCAGAATAAAAGCAGTAGGTTTTCTTCTAAAGCCCACCACCTATCCTCTGGTTGTTGGCCACTTTTTAGCAGTGGGTGTTTTCTCATGGAGTGGGCCTTAATTGCAATCAGAAAGTGGTTGGTTACTCCTACAATTTTTGTGCTACTATTGTACCAACTTATCTTGCAGGCAGGTCACTTGTAGGTCATGGGTTTGTAGCTGGGAGATCCTGATTACTTTCCCCTTCAGTAGCATGCAAAGTACATTTCTAAATTCTACATTTGATGTAGGTAACCTGCTGGGTATCACAGTTTAACCAAAAGAACATGTGGGTCTCTGTTTCCTGTTTTCAATGTAATTGAAAGCTGACTGCACCTCTGCCACAGCCCAGCAATCACAGGAACATGACATACCTTATCCCTAGTTCTGGAAAAGATCAGAACAGCAAGTGCAGTTTCCACAAGTTACCTATAGCTTTTGCAACTTTATGAAAGTGGACATTTGTGTGTTTAACACTCCTGAGTTGAGGACTATCTTACTTGTTGTTATTTGGTTGGTTGGTTGGTTGGTTTTTGAGACCTGGTCTTATATATTATATATATTATATGTTATATATAACATTGGCTGGCCTGGAACTAAGGACAGTCGGGTAGCCTCTCAAGTGTTCAGCATACAGCATTTCCCACCACTTCAGCTCTGGTTGTTTGTTTGTTTGTTTGTTTGTTTTCCTCCTTGATAAAGGGGTTTATATTATAGCTCATGGTGTCTGGAATTCATGAATCTATTGTAGGAGCCTCTGCTGTGCCACTGTGCTCAGTTTCTGATATGTTATTTTTGTTGTCTTAAGATTTATAATTATTTTCTCTTTTACTCTTTTCTTTGACCTCTTAGTTGTTCAGGAGTATGTTAGTCTAAATACACCCCTCCCCGCCAACTACCCCAGACAGAGTTTCCCTTTGTAACTCTGACTGGCCTAAGACATGTTATGTAGACTAGGCTAGCCTAGAACTCAGAGATCTGTCTACTTCTGCCTCCTGAGTGCTAGGACTAAAACCAATCACTACGTCTGTTGTATTTGTCTATTTATCAAGATTGTCTCCTGTTAGCCATTTCTACTTTCATGCTGTTTGTGGTCAAAAGTAACACTTTGGCTAGATTTTTGTCTTGTTGAAATTTTCTAAGCCTTATTTTGTGGTTTAACGAAAGAGTGTTCCTTTTGTATTAGATATTAGGACTATTTAGTCTAAGTTAAAGTTCCATCTAGTCAGTACAGTATTCCATGGGTGTTTTCCGTCCACTTGATCTATCTGTTGTTAAAGGGAAGGGATCAAGTCCCTTACTGCTTTTGGAGTATCTTTTTGCATGTATGTCTCTTAATACTTACTTGCTTTATATTAGGTGTTTTGGTGTTAGGTGAATGTTCTGTGGTAATTGATCCTTTATCATTAGATAATTACGATTTAGTCTTGAAAGAGGTTTTGATTTAAAGGTGTTTTTATTGTTGTTGTTTTTAATCTAATGTATAGCCAACGGTGCTCGTTTTATTAGTTTACTGGCAGTCTCTGACAACCTTTGACTTACCTATACCCCCAACACAGTAGATAAAATTTGTGTTAAGGCTTAGTTCATGCAGAAGAAAGTTTTATTCATTTTGAAATGTAGTTTGAATTTGCCTTTTTTTCCCCTTGAAGTTGAGCATCTTTGATATAATTAAAGGCTAATGGTTTTTCTGAGTGACGTTCTTGTCTTTACTCCAGTTTTTATATGAATTCCTGATCTTTTCCCTAGGAGTTTCCCTTTAAGAATTGGATTGGGCTTGGTGGTGCCCCTTTTGATATTAATGTACAATATTTTATATTAGATACTCATATTACATATTAGAATTTGATGCCTTTGGTTTCATAGCCATTCAAATCCAACTTAATAATTTGTTAATTGGAAAAGCAAAAAGTCATTCATTTTTGTATTCTGTTTTCTTTTGCTATTTTCTTTGAGAATTGTTTTAGTAACATAATTGTTACTTGATATTGATAACAGATTTTTTTCTTGTAATTAAGATTTATAGGACTGTGTAAGCGAATGATTCTTAGTTTTCTTGATTTTAGAGAAGGGTTATGTTACATCGTGTTATCTTTTGTGTGTGTGTGTGTGTGTGTGTGTGTGTGTGTGTGTGTTTCTGTAATGATTTTATTAAAACATATACAAAGTAATACAAAGAGTGAGAAATTGGTATAATAAACTTCAGTGAGTGTACTGGGGCACCAGCTTGAGGAATTATTGACTTGCTGGGCTGGTTTTGCACACCTGAAATCCTAGCACTTGGGAGGTGGGAGGCAGAGGAAGGAAAATTGCTGCAGGCTTAAGCTGGCCTGATCTACTTAGTAAGGTCAGATATACAAAAGGGTCTAAAAAATAGGTTATCCACTTAAGATTCTCTAAGGTAAGTACTTAGTGTATCAGTAGAGTTATATAGATTCCTGGATGTTATCTAGCACTATCCTCCTACTTTAAAAAAAAAAAAAAAAGCAAAATCTTAGTCCAGATATAATTTGAAATGCTCTACATGCAGGGATGTCAATTTGCATGATGCAGTTTCATTATTGAATAGCATTATTTACTATGCTCTCTGGTTGATGGAGTTTGACTTGCTTTTATCATGTGGCTTCTGGTGTATTGAAGATGATAATTATAGCATTCTTATTAATTGTTTTTTTCCTCCCCCCCCCCTTCCTTTCTGCCTCTCTGTTGCGCCATTCGCACCAGGCCCCGCTCGATTATTCCTGGCCCATTCTTATTAACCTTATAAACTTAATTTTAAATGTCATGTTAAAAACTTGTGTACTGGTAAAACACTAGCAAACATTGTGTATATTTTGATTTTTGTGTGTATGGGTGCATTCAGGCCTTTGGAGGCCAGACAGGGCATCAGATTCCGTGGAATTGAATTACAGGACTTAGCAAACCATTGTGTGCATGCTGGGAACTGAACCCTGGTCAGCTGTAAGAATACCAAGTGCTCTTAACCACTGAGCTGTCTCTACAGCCCTAATACTGGGTATCTTAAAGAAACTTTGGTTGTCACTGGCTGGCTACTTTTGATTTAAAACAAGCATATTTTGACCATATGAGGGGGTTTATACCTGTTGTTGCTAAAATAGAAACCCATAAACTAAGAACCACCATTTATAGTAGCCCTACTACATTTTACTTCTCTATTCAGACTATCCAACCGGTTTTTCTATTTTAAAATCTGAGCCTGGAGTGATGGTGGTATATTATATGCTGTAGTCTTAGTACTTGGTAGGCAGAGGTGGGAGGATCCAAGCTTCAGGCCACCCTGGGCTGCAGTAGTGAAATTCTGCCTCAAAAAACTAAGAAAAAGAAATGTTAATGAATTACCACTTCAGATTATTTCATTATGAATACTACACTGTAGTGTGTATGATTAAATAAGTTTGAATTATAATTATACTGCTGAAATTCCCATAGCCCAGTTTATTTTTAAGTTATTTTTTTTTAAGATTTATTTTATTTATTATATGTAAGTACACTGTAGCTGTCTTCAGACACTCCAGGAGAGGGCGCCAGATCTTGTTACGGATGGCTGTGAGCCACCATGTGGATGCTGGGATTTGAACTTATCACCTTCGGAAGAGCAGTCGGGTCTCTTACCGGTTGAGCCATCTCACCAGCCCCGTGATTTCGTTTTCATTGTTGGTTTTAAGTAAGAGTAAGGTCTTCTGAGATGGTCTTGATAAACCCCGGATTTCTCTAAGATGTTCAGGTCATTTATTATACCTTATCATAATAATTATCACAGTGAGAGTTTCATAATGAGAATTGTATATGGAGCATATTTGTTAATTTTTTCAAAACAGCTGGTTGCATTTTATGTTTTAGCATCTCTTTATTTGATAGAAAGTGAGAATTTAATATATTTTAATCCTCAATTCAAGCTCAAAATTAGAAAGTAATGTTTCTCTCCCTGACTTTTGTTCTGTAGAGCAGGTTGTTGCCCTGGATGCCCAAAATATCGTAGCTGTTTCATGTGGAGAAGCTCATACATTAGCACTTAATGACAAGGGCCAGGTGTATGCTTGGGGTCTCGACTCTGATGGACAGCTTGGCCTGCAAGGATCAGAGGAATGTATCAGAGTACCCAGGTAACAAAGGTGACCGAAAAGAGGTCCTTGATCTTTTATAATAAATTTATTTATCTAAATCATTTTGTTTACTGTGCTCATGTATTGTTGCCTAATTATTTCTCCCCTTTGAATCTTTCAAGAAGTTACTAAGTTGGTTCTTGTTAATGATTTGGGTTGAAGTATTTGGTTGACTAAGTATCAGTAATACTTACATAACTGATGTTTACTCCATAATGGATAGAATTTCTGTTCGTAAAGAAAAGTAGGAATTGTTTTCTTCTAGAATGGGATAGACTGATTTCAGCTGCTGGTTCTACTGTCAGATGTCCCAGCTATTGAAATATTTATTAAATACTGATTGGTTGCTGAGCATGGTGGTTCATGCCTTTAATCCCTGCACTCAGGAGGCAGAGGCAGATAGATGGCTCTCTGTCAGTTCCAGGCCAGCCTGGTCTGCATAGTAAGCTCCAGGACAGCCAGAACTATGTAGAGAGACCCAATCTCAAAAGTACAAGCAAACAAATAAAATACCTATTGGTTGCATGCTTCTCTGACTTTTTTTTTTAAGATTTATTTATTTATGTATGTATGTATGTATGTATTTAGAGTTTTTCGAGACAGGGTTTCTCTGTATAGCTCTGGCTGTTCTGGAACTCACTTTGTAGACCAGGTTGGCCTCGAACTCAGAAATCCGCCTGCCTCTGCACGCGCGCACCCCCACCCCTACCCCCCAGTGCTGGGATTAAAGGCCTGACTCTATAAAAGCATTTATTCACTTTGTTTGTTTATTAATTAAATGAGAAGTCCATTAAAGTGAAAACCCTCAGTACTGGGTTTGCACCACCATGCCCAGCTCTTGGCTTAGATCTTAGAAGGAAACCATTTAGCTTTTATCCACTATAATGTTAACTTTTGCTTTTGTTGTTGTTTTTTTAAGATCTTACTTTTTTTTTAATGTGTGTGTGTTTTGCCTGCATGTATGTATGTGTATATATATATATATGTGCCACAAGAGTGCCTGGAGCCCAGAAAAGCAGAAGAGGGTATCAGATCCTATGGAACTAGTGCAGTAGTACTCAACCTTCTTAGTGCTGCGACCCTTTAATATAGTTTCTCATGTTATGGTGATCCCCAACCATAAAATTATTTTTATTGCTTTACTTATAACTGTGATTTTGCTACTGTTATGAATTGCAATGTAAGTATGGGGTATGCAGCCCCTGTGAAAGGGTTGTTTGACCACCCCTAAGTGTTGAGAACCACTGAACTAGAGTAACAGATGGTTGTGCCGCTGACATGTGGGTGCTGGGAACCAAATATGGGTCTTTCTGCAAGAGTAGCAAGTACTCTCAACCACTGAGTAATCTCCGCAGCCCCTTGTTGAGTTTCTTTTCTTATCTCAACGTGATAAAGACCTTTTATTTATGCCCCCCTTTGGTTTTTTGAGACAGAATTTCTCTGTGTTGCCCTGGCTGTCCTAGAATTAGACCAGGTTGGCCTCAAACTCACAGAGATCTGCCTGCTTCTGCCTCTGCTGGAATTAGAGGCATGTGCTGCACTGCCTCATGCAGTGCACAGGTTTACACCTCCGTGTTCATCCTCTAGCTCCCTTTTTTGTTGTATCCTTACTTGTGATTAGTATCAGAGTAAATGGATTCATTTCTGAGTTTTTTGAAATAGTAAGAAAGACTTTTTTAAGAATCAGGATCAGTTCTGTAAATGTTTTTTAGAATTTAGCAGAGAAGCTCTTAGGTCCTGTGCTTTCTTTTTCATGGACACATTAGTATTGATTCTATCTTGCTCCTGTTACGGGTCTGTTGGGTTTTCTATTTCTTCACGGTTCTGTTTTGGCAAAGTGCTTATGTTCAGAAATTGACTTGTTTCTTCTGGGTAATGAGGTTTATTGTGTACTGTTGTTTATAATAGTCTCTAATGTCCTTTGTAATTTTGTATCAGTTGTAATGCCTCCCTTCTCATCTCCGATTTTATTTTAAATACCTTTAGCATTTCTTTTGCATGTATGTGTATATGTGGGTGTGCGTATGTAGCAGTGTGCATGTGTGGAAGTCAGAACAACGTACAGGACGTGGTGCTTCTTCGACATGAGTTACAGGAGTTGAATTCAGATCATTAAACATGGCAGCAAATGCTGCAGTCCTGAACCATCTGCTTGGCCGTGACTGCTTTATTAATCTGATCAGGAGGATGCCCTTTTTTGCCTATTGAAGAACTTTGTACATTTAAACAAAAACAACAAAAAAACCAACTCTTTCTTTATTTCTACTGTGGTACTTATTTTTTTTTCCATTTACTAAAGTTGGGTGTTTTTGTTTTTGCATTTCTTGATCTTTGAGATAAGAATGGCTGTTTGCAGGGTTTGTTTTGTTTGTTTGTTTGTTTGTTTGTTTTGGTCTTATTTTAATGTAGGTACTGATTGCTGAACTCTCAGTACAGCTTTTGCTGTAGTCCATAGGTTTGCTGTGTTGTATCTTTATTTCCCCCTTTTTAAAGAAAAATCTTCCTCTTTTGATCCATTTTATTGTTTAAAACTAAACTGTTTAATTTTGTTTAGTTATTTAGTCGCTAGTTGTTTCTTGCTACTGGTTTCTAACTTTATTGTATTGTGACTGAAAAAGATAAGATTTTGTAAAAAAAAAATTTTGTTTTAAAATTTTTTTATTTAGGGGCTAGGGGTGGAGCTTATTTGATAGATAGTTCTTGTTGCCAAGCAACATGGCAACCCCAGATCTGATGGCATATTCTTCTAATCCCAGCACCAGGGTGGTGGCAGAAGCTTTAGAAGGTCGTCCTCAGATTAATAACAAGTTTGAGGACAGCCCAGAATAATAAGTGAGACCTTTACCAAACTAAGAAAAGGGGGAAGATATGTTATTGAGAATTGGTTTGTGGCCTACTAGGTAGTTCAGCCGTACCCTGGAGAACACTTCACCTGCTGTTGTGTAGAAGGTTCTGAGGTTCTGTAGTTGTCTGCTGGGCCAGTTTGGTCTAGGGTACCTTTTAACTAGAGAATTTAGTGTGTTGTCATTTAAGATTTTTGTTTAATTTTACAGCGTTTCACTGTGTAGTTCTGACTGGCTTCAAACTCATAGACCTTGAAAAATGGTGCATTCACCAAGTGATACTTGGCTACCACTGTATTAGGCTTTGGGATTCCCGTGGATATAGAATATAAGATGGATTCTGCCTTTATAGAGTTCATTGTTTAGCATATGAGACAGACATTAAATGAATATATAGTAGTGATAACTGTATGAAGACAGGAAAATGTGTGGTTCTTTGAGAATCTAGTATTTTGAAATGTTTTATGTGAACTTGTAAATTGAAGTTAATAGTGAAAAGATGAATGTGGTGTGGGTGGTACCCACCAGCAGGAGCAGTTAATACCAACTTCAGCACGATTGAACACATCCATATGTTTTTGTTTCTAGCTCTTTTGCATTTATTTTGCTATAGCATTCTGTTATACCCTTAAAAACCTAAGGTACATTAGAACCTACTAGTTTAAAGCAGCACAACTCTCAGGTTCTGTAGTTAAGAACATGTATCTACTAAATAAAAGTCATATAGTGTGTGGAGTTAGAGCTAACTGCCCTTTTTCCTGCCCACAATATTATTCACTGGAACTGTCTTTGGAAAATCATAGGTATCAAAATTTGCTTTAGGTTCAGAATTTGCTTCAGACTTTCAGTTGGCAGTCAGGTCAGATGGCAGTATCAGGTAAAGTCAGATAAGAAAAATTCCTCTTACCTTTTTCTTGAGAACATTTATTTAGGAAAGCAGGAGAAGACTGATCAGGGGAAGGGGAAGCATGTAAGGTGCAGCTCTCCCCAACTCCCCAGGAACTCATTGTGGTTAGGAAAAACTAAGAGTGTGAAGACAAGAGAGTGAGATAGCATTACTGATTATTGATTATTATAAATGCAAATGGACTAAATTTCCCCAATTGAAACAGGAGTGCCACGGATGTGGCTGTAAGCAGAAGGGTAGGCAGGGGACTAGGATCCATCGTTCTGATGTTGGAGATGTGAAGACCACCAAGTTCAAATAAACTGCCAGGTTTTACACTAAAAATTAAGAAAAATGTTAGATAATGGAAGAAAATGTTTGAGTGATCAAAGCACCCTGAGGGATATTTATCTATAAGCATGGTTTACCTTGCTTCTATTCTGTCTTTTTAAGTGTTTTCTCAGCACATCTTTTTATACTTGTATATTCTGATTATTGGTTTTAACCTGAAGTTTTGATAATTAGCCTGGACTGAAAGAGATAGCATGTTTTGAAAAGTCAGCAGACAACCTGCTGGTGAATTGCACATGAGTAGCACACAAGATCCACTTGTTCCACAGAGGAAATTGAGTCTGCTCTCTCTTCTTTTCTAGAAATATTAAAAGTCTTTCGGAGATCCAGATAGTACAGGTTGCGTGTGGTTACTATCATTCCCTTGCACTTTCTAAAGGTAAGCACTTGGCCCTTTCTAACTAAAATAACTGCTTGTTACTTTGAACAAAAGGCCTCTGGATTTTCTTTTACAAGATTTGTCCTGATTTCATTTTCATGTATTTTAAATCAGCTGTTAGTTTCTATGTTTACAGAACTGCTGAAATATTTCTTGAGCTTATGGTGTCCGTAAATCAGTTTCAAGGGTAATCTTTATTTACAGTGTTAAGTTTTTCAACTCATGAACATGATATTTCTCCATGTACTTTATGTTTCTCTTACTAGTCTTTTTTCCTTTTTGTTTATTCAAGACTGGGTCTTACATATAAATAATCCTATCCTTGAACCCACTATGTAGACCAGGCTGGATTTGAATTCACAGAGATCTTCCTGCCTCTGCCTCCCAAGTGCTGGGACTAACGTGCACCATTACACCTGGCATGAATGTTTTCTTTTATCTGCAAATACCTTATATGCCTTTATTATATTTTTTACTAGGTATTTAACTTTTTTGTACATTATGTATTTTTTTTTACCATATAGGCTTTAAATTGGGTTATTACTTAATTACTAAATATTTAAAAGCAATAACATTCATATGCCAGTTGAACATTAGAGAATGAATTAGAGAATCTCCCATGGTTTTTGTGTTATCATTTAAAACTTGGGGCTGGAGAGATGGCTCAACTGCTCTTCCAGAGTTCAATTCCCAGCAACTACATGGTGGCTCACAAACATCTGTAATGGGATTTGATGCCCTCTTGTATGTTTGAAGATAGCTATAGTGTACTCAGAAATAAAATGAATAAATAAATCTAAAAAAAAAGAAGAAAAAGAAAAAGAAAACCTAGGGAGAGAGGGGAAATAAGCTTGAAGAGGAGGAATGGCCCAGTGGGTTTATGACTACCCCCTGCCCTTCCAGAGGACCTGAGTTCAGTCCCCAGCACCCATGTTAGGTAGCTCACAAGCATCTGAATTCCAACTCTAGGAGATCTAAGGACTTTGTAAGCATGTACACTCACACAGACATGTACACATGAATAAAAACACATAATTTAAAATAAAAAGATAAAATTCAGCCTGGCATGGTGGTGCATACCTATAATCTCAGCACGTGGGAAGCTAAAACAGGAAGCTTTCTACATGGTCCATGTCAGCCTAGCCTATCTCAGAAATAAAAAAAAAAATACATTCTAGTGTCTGTTACTATTTTAGTAAATGTCTTGTGGGGTCCACTGTGAACAAAACATTAGGTTTAGCTCTATAAAAACTGATAAATTAAGATAGTTTTCTATTTGGAGCTGATTTTTCTCTCTTGCATTTCATAGCTTTAGGTAGTATGATGAGGAACGTAACTCTGAGCATTCAGTGTGAACTGTGCACACCTGAGTGTGTGGTGTGCAGCGAGTGAGAAGCTGTAACCACGCCCTCACAGCACACACAAAGAACATAAATAGTTATGTATGGTGAGAGGGGCTGGGAGGAAAAAGGTGATGGTTTCTATAACGTTTAGTGGGAATGAGATTTAATCTGGGATGTCCAAGAATGAAGACCAGACGCGAGCTGAACAAAACTCAAGTTAGGTGGTCAGGGCAGGGAGAGCAGCCGGCTGAGTGCCGAGGAAGATGGATGTGGCTGGAGGGTAGGAGGGTAGAGAGCCTTCTTATCCCCACAGGCCTCCTAAGGAGCCTGTCCTCAAAGAGCAGTGAGAAACTGTGCAACATTCCCCTTTTTGATTGGCTTTGGTTTTGAGGCATGGCTTTACTTTGTAGCCCAGACTATCTTTAAACAAGGAGCAATCTCTCTCTCTCTCTCTCTCTCTCTCTCTCTCTCTCTCTGATTTTAAAGGGTTAATTTTTTTTCAAAGATTTATTTATTATTATATATAAGTACACTGTAGCTGTCTTCAGACACACCAGAAGAGGGTGTCAGATCTCATCACAGATGGTTGTGGGCCACCATGTGGTTGCTGGGATTTGAACTCAGGACCTTCAGAAGAGCAGTCAGTGTTCTTAACCGCTGAGCCATCTCTCCAGCTCCCCCCTCCCTTTTTTTTTCTTTAATTTAAAATTTTTTTGTTCTTTGTTTTTCTAGACATGGTTTCTTTGTGTAGCCCTGTCTGTTCTAGAACTCAGTCTATAGACCAGGCTGACCTTGAATTCAGAGATCCACCTGCCTCTGCCTCAATTTTAGTCACATGTGCTGCCCAGCTAAAAGCAGTCTCTTTCCTCTCTCAAGGGCTGGGATTGTAGGCATTAGCCACCACACCTGGCTGCAGTTTGCTTCTTATGCAAATACAGACCTGCTTGAAGAAGAGTCAGAGAATATTTTAAGGGTTAGTTTACTTTAAAATTTCTTAGTTGTTTGTGTATAGGTTTGGATCCAAAGGACAGCCTTGGGAATTATTCCTCTGGAACCATCTATATCTTTTTTTGTTTTGGTTTGGTTTTTTTGTTGTTGTTTTTGTTTGTTTGTTTGTTTGTTTGTTTCTCGAGACAGGGTTTCTCTGTAGACTCTTGTAGACCAGGCTGTCCTTGAACTCAGAAATCAGCCTGCCTCTGCCTCCCAAGTGCTGAGATTAAAGGCTGCGCCACCACCGCCCGGCACTTTTTTTTTTTTTTTTTTTTTTGGTTTTTCGAGTTGTTTTGTTTTTGAGACAATTTGTCACTGCCCTGGAGATCAAAATGAGTGCTGACTATCCAGTGAGCCTGAGAGAGATCACTGGCTGCTCCTCCTCCTCTTCCTCCTCCTCCTCCTCTTCCCACTTCTCCCTCCTCCTCCTCTTCCCACTTCTCCCTCCTCCTCCTCCTCCTCCTCCTCCTCCTCCTCCCACTTCTCCCTCCTCCCCAGTGCTTGAGATTGCCAGAGCAGGCCACTCACTATTCCTGCTCCACCCAACCTTGTTCTGGGGACTGTTGAACTTGTTTTCACTTTACTGACTGAGCTGTTTCCCCAGCATAGAAGCTTACTTTTAAATGTGTACTGTTTCGTAGAATGAACTTTTAAATTTGCTAGTTTAAATAGACTATTGCTAGTTATTTTAACAAAAACCATCTGAAGTTCCTGAAAAGATGAATCAGAACTAACAAGTAGTAGAGAAAATGATGAAAGGAAATAAGAAGGATGTTAAAACAGATCTATTTACCAGAAGGAGAAAACAAAACAAAACCAAACAAGTGTAACATAGTAATCCTTGGTAGATTTAGATTTGATGTTGTCTGAGAAGAAGCAAGTATATGACCTCTGCTGGTGAAGGGCAACCCTGGGAGGAGAGCCGTGGGGATTGGAAAGGGGTAGAAGGCACAGTGAGTTAGAAGTGGCTCTGGAACATCCTTGTGTAGGTGTCAGATAAGCAGTGGGTTGCTAGGTGTTTCCTAGTTTAGATTTGCATATGTTGATAGCTGAAGCCTTGAGATTAGAAGAGTACCTCTTGGGAAAAGGTTAGAGAGTAAGAGAGATGAGTAATGTTAGAGTCCTTGTTTGTAGGGCGGAAGGAAATGAGTGTATTCCTAGCTTATATAACTGGTTACCAGTGTGTTGCTGAGACTTACCAGTGTGCTCATAAGACATGGTCTTCTAGGTAGTAGTGTGTTTTCATATAAAGAAACCAACTTCTTCATTCAATAATTATGTATTTTCATCTAATGAGAGAATGTCTCAAGAAAAGTAGTTGATCTTCAAATGATACTGTGTGTGTGTGTAAAATAATTTTGTGATTTTTGTCTTACAGCAAGTGAAGTTTTCTGTTGGGGACAGAATAAATATGGCCAGCTGGGTCTAGGCATTGATTGTCAAAAGCAAACTTCACCACAGCTGATTAAGTCTTTGCTTGGAATACCATTCATGCAAGTCGCAGCAGGAGGAGCCCATAGTTTTGTACTCACCCTTTCCGGAGCTATCTTTGGATGGGGACGTAACAAATTTGGTCAGCTAGGTCTTAATGATGAAAATGGTAGGTTTGCTTTATAGTTAAGCGTATTTTTAAAAGATGATCTTCTGAGATAAATGAGTGATTCTTAGAGCATTGGAGAAATGTATACCCAGACATTCCCAAGCCTAATAGAGGTGGACCTGAGGATGTTAATTTAAAATTTTAATGTATTTTAGAAGGATCCTGGGAAAGCTGAAAATTAGCATGTAATAAATTGGAAGGTTTGTTGAGACCTGGAGATATTGCTCAGTGGAAAAGCTCATGCCTAGTATGCACAAGGCCCTGGGTTTAATCCCCAGCACCTTTTCCCCACAAAAAATGAAGAAAAGTACTCTTGAGATCACTTGTACTGCGATTATATATAGGTCCATGGTAGACTGCTTGCCTACCACACGGGGCTGTGGGTTAATCCCCAGGACTGAAAGAAAAGCAAGGCTGTGCTGTTTACGTCTTCATTGTTGGATGCCATTAAGAGACAGTGTATAATAAATACTGAGTTAAGTTGGTAACCAGTGTTTCTCCAGTATTGGCCACCATTAATGGAAAGAAGCTATATAATTAGCCAAGAAGCTACATCTAAAGCTTCCTGTTAGAACATATGTGCAGTAGCTTAGCCTGGTACTGAAAAATTTTTGCTCTGGGAAAGTAACATAACATATTTAGTTAATATTATTGTTTCAAGTTGGATTTATATAATCTGGGTTGTTAGATTATTTTTTGGTTGATCTTTTTACACTGATGATTGTCTTGAAAATAAACATTTTAAATTTAAACAACTATTTGAAACAAGTCACAATCTTCTATCTGACATTTCATACCTACTAGTTTTTGAATGCGAATATTTGGCATATAAGTCATAGGTTGTAACAGTCAACATACTTGTAATGCCTGAGATGGCCAAAGTACATTTTTACCTAATAATAACTGATAATGATAATTCTTTCATAGAATTAGATAATGGTTTTTATTCTGCATAAAAAATATACTCATGCTATTATTGTTTTGCCACAAGTGCAGAAAGTAGATCAGGCTATTGAGTAGAATCTCTGAACATGGCCATTACAGAATAAAGAATTATACACATGTAGAAAATCTGAAACCACCGAAGTCCTGTATTGTTGAACCCTGTGTACATTGGCAGTAGGGTAATCGAATGCTCATCTTAGAGTCCTTACTTAATCATAAGGCCTGGAAACCCAGTTTTATAGCCTTTTTTCTTAGGAAGTCTTTGATTGATAGTAAAAATTAGTATTACAGCTACTGAATTTGGAAATCTATAAAGGAAACACATTTTTAGTTAAAAATATCATTAACGTCTTTTATTGGAATTTTCAGATAGGTATGTTCCTAATTTACTAAAGTCACTAAGATCTCAGAAAATAGTTTATATTTGTTGCGGAGAAGATCATACTGCTGCATTAACCAAGGTATTGTATTTAAAAAACTTTTTATTATTTGCAGTAATTTTCATAATTAGTGAATGCTTTTGTGCTATTTCCACTAAGCTTGAGTAATGTTTGTATTTAAGGAATAGTTTATATTGAAAACGGCCTAAATTATTCTTGAAAATAATTTGCCTTAATGTTCAGTTTTGCTTAGGGTTGTGAACTGTGCATTTGACCAACTGTCACATTCGGTTGCAGCAGTGCTTAATGTAGTCCATACTCACCTCAGACGGTAGACATTCACCTCCCTCTCTGTGCTTCAGGAGTGCTGGGGCTGCGGTCATTCAGGACCATGCTAGCACTTTTTGGAGGGGCGTTTGTCTGTGGTATTGATAATAGAAATTACAACTCAGGATCTTGTGTATACTAGGTCACCTCTCTACCACTGGGCCACATCTCCAGCCCCCTTTTTATTTTTGCTCAGGCTGACCTCTGGTTTTTAATCCTATTAGCCTCCTGAGTAGCTTGGAATGATTAAGCGTTTTGAGTGAGATGACTTCATTTGGTTCCCCATGCTTGCAGTGCTGTGTGTCAGTCACACTGTGTTTATTCATGCTACCTAATTTGCTCTAACCTTCCATTTGATTTATAAATACTTCCAACATGTAAAGAAGCAGCTGAGTTTTTGTTATCTATATTTAAATATTTTTATATTTTGTAAATATATTAAGCTAAATGCTGTGTTTAGGCTGAACATTAAGCTAGCAATGACTGTTTTTAATACAGCCTTGTTAATTGTGTTAACATTCATCTCTCATCTTCGTGGGTCCTTGTGTGGTGAGTAGCCATCAGGTGAAAATGAACACCTTCAGACAGTGGGGTAGTTAATGTGCTGACCTCAGTTTGATCCTCACCAGTATAGAAACAAAACAAATTGCAGCTAATTTTTACTGGAAAATACTGTATTTGTTCATAGTAACATAAAGATTCTGAGAAATTGTTTTTTGGCCAAATTAGAAATTGATGTTTCAAAAGGTCTAGGGATATGTAGTGGTTGGTAGAGTGCTTGTCAAATACACAGGAGGTCCTGGATTCTATCCCAAATACACCACATAAACTGAGGTCAGAAAATTGAAGCCTCTTTATGGCTGTGTAGGTCTCCCACCCCCGCCCCCACTGTCATTATTTGTCTTCTATATTCAGTAAAAGAAATTAATGTTTTTTCTTTCTTCTCCTCTTCCTCCTCTTCCCTCCCCTTCTTCCTCTCTCCTTCTTCCCCCTCTCTCCCTCTTCCTCCTTTCCCTTTCTTCCTCACCCTCCTCCTCCCAACACCTCCCCCTTACTAGTGAAACAGAGCCTCACTGTGTAGCCCTGGTTGGGCTTAGAACTTATTCCTCTATCCAGTGTTAGAGCTGGAAGCCAAAGCTCCACGTGTAGCTAAGCACTCTACTAACTAAGCTGTACCTGACAGGTCTTCTGCTCTGTATTTGATAGGGAAAGTTTTATACTGTGCCATTATACTATATTAAAAAATTTATCCTGTTAGATCTTGAAACCAGGTGTAAAATTACACACACACACTCACACAACTATAGTTGTAAAGAAAGTGTCAAATTGAAAAATACTATAGTTGTGTTAGGCTATTGCGTGTTTTTAAAATGGCCTCAGCACAGGAGGCGGAGGCAGGCAGATCTCTGAGTTCAAGGCCAGTCTGGTTGACAGGCTACACAGAGACACCCTGTCTTCAAAAAAGCCAACAAAACAAAACAAAACAAAGCCCATTGCCTGGTGAGTTTGCATCATAAACATTTACAGATCGCTTCCTGTAGCAGGTCTGTATGTGCACATGTCTGCTCTCTGCTCACACGCACTGGTCATGGGGGCTTTTTATCTGTACTGACTTTGTTTTTGGCTCAAGCTCCCTGTATTGTATGGGCTGGCCTTGAGCTCATCTTTTTGCCTCAGCTTCCTGGTGGGAGGACATTACACTCTGTCTGTGTAGAGCATTTGTCTATCTTCAAGCATAGCTAGCTTGCTAATGAAAGATAACATTTTTTTAAAAAAGTTTTTGTGAAATGTTAGATGTCTCCTGTGAATTAAAGAAGGAAGGAAGGAAGGAAGGAAGGAAGGAAGGAAGGAAGGAGAGAGAAAGGAAAAAGGAAAGAAAGAAAGAAAGAAGAAAGAAAGAAAGAAAGAAGAGAATGATATTCCAAAGCAATGCAATTAAGTATTCCCCAGCTCTTTGGTTGGTCGGTTTAGTAGTGGTTATTTTGTTTGGTAGGTGAGGTGTCTCCTGTAGTCCTGCCTCTTCAAACTGTTGGGCAGTCTTACCCTCTCCTTCTTAAGTGCTGAGATTTCAGGTGCGCACCACCATGCCTAGTAGCAATTACATCTTTAATGAACATTTAAATATTTTATCATAATGAGAACATTATTGAGTACTTAAATCTGTCAAAGCCTGTCTGGTGGTTCAATCCTGTACAGTTACTTAAGATGCTGAAGCAGGGGGACCTTAAAGTTAAAGGCCTTCCTCAACTAAGAACAAGTTCAGGGCCAGCTTTGACATCTATTTAAAAATCCTATTTTAAAATAAAAGGTAGAGGCTGGTGAGCTCGCTCAGCAGATGAAGGTGCTTTCTAAGTGTACCTGGTAACTTAAACTGACTCGCCAGAACTCAGGTAAAGGGGGAAGGAGAGAACCAAACTCCATAGAGCCGTCCTCTGAGTACATGTGTTTACACGTGTGCAGCATGCACATACACACTAAGAATTACATCTTTAAAACGTTTCGCCAGTGGTGCACGCCTTTAATCCCAGCAGAGGCAGGCAGATCTCTTGAGTTCGGGGCCAGCCTGGTCTACAGAGTGAGTTCCAGGACAGCCAGGGCTACACAGAGAAACTCTGTCTCGGAAACAGAACAAAAGTAGAAGAAAGTATGCTGATGTAGACTGAGTGGTAGAGCACTGAGCTGTAGGTGTAACCTTATTGTCTATCGCACACTAAATTATTTTACCTTCATTAGTCAGCCATCATCTAATTTCAAAGACAGGAAAGAAAACATTGAGTCTGTATCAAAAGTGAACTCATTTTGTAAACATTAGTTTATTTGCTGTTTTTGAGCTTCTCATAAGTTAGTTGTTCTCTTTGCTTGTTGTTTTCCAGGAAGGTGGAGTGTTTACCTTTGGAGCTGGGGGCTATGGCCAGCTGGGTCATAATTCTACCAGTCATGAGATAAATCCCAGGAAAGTTTTTGAACTCATGGGAAGCATTGTTACTCAGGTTGCTTGTGGAAGGTAAGCTGTGGTAAAGAAGAGAGAACTTTGCTCTCTAGACTGCTTATTTAGCTGGTGAGGATGATAACACACACTTATAATTTTTGCATTTGGCAGGCTATCATAGGGAGAATCTGTTTGTAACAAACCACATACCCCCCACCTTAAGAAAAAAATTCACACTTTTTAAAGGATTGTATAATAAATTGTCTTAGGGTTCTGGTAGCCTGAGGTGAAGTAATTCTGAATGTCTGGTTGGCTGCTGAGGAAATCATAGTAGCAGCTGTCTCCTGGTGATTCTGTGTCAGTTTCTTAGAGACTAGGTCATTCTCCAGTGTAATGGCATCGTTTTTAAATATTTGCCAACACCACTTTCTCCTCTTACCAGCTAGCCATCCTGATAGGTGTATGTTGTTTAGATTTGTATTAACCCACTACTTAGTGATGCTCAACGTCTTTTTAAAAGTTGTATTGTTATTGACTACTATATTCTGGCTTTTAATCTCTTTATCAGATACCTAATCTGAAGGAGTTTTTGTTTGTTTTTGTTCTTCACATCTTATAGGTTGCCCTTGTGCAATATTTTGTGTTGTCTGGAGAGAGATGAGCAAACAGACTGGTCCTCATCTGTACTCATCCTAGATAATCCATAGAGAGACAGTTCCTCCATCTTAAATCTAGAATGGTTGAACCCAGTTTAATTTTTGTTTCTTAAAGGAACATGAGCAAATTCTGGGCAGCTGAAGAAAACTCTCTCCTTGCAAGCGTGAACCATTTACATATCTTCAAGGAGGCCTTCTACTGCCACATGAGTTACCTTAATCCCGTGTATGAACCTTCCTACATAAAGAAATGTTTCATTACCAGCATTCAAAAATCCTGCTTTTTTAAATGCTGAGCTATCGTTGTTGTTTGTTTGTTTTCGAGACAGGGTTTCTCTGTGTAGCCCTGGCTGTCCTGGAACTCACTTTGTAGACCAGGCTGGCCTCGAACTCAGAAATCCGCCTGCCTCTGCCTCCCAAGTGCTGAGATTAAAAGCGTGCACCACCACTCCTGGCTCTGAGCTATCTTTTAAAACCAAAATCTGGATGAAAATAATCTCCAGGCAGACTGTGAAACAAGCTGTGGCTGCCATTTGGCTCAATTTGGGGGTTTGGCTTTTGATCATGTAGTTGCTTTTGGAAGACTTTTAAATGCAGTGTGTTTTCTAAAGCAGTTTTGCAAGAAATGTTCTCAAATAAGTAGCTAGCATTAATTTACCTTGTAATTCAGTTCTAAGTGCAAAATATGTTTCTGCATGTGGATGAAAGAGTTGTTTATAGCCGGGCGGTGGTGGCGGTGGCGGCGCACGCCTTCGATCCTAGCACTTGGGATGCAGAGATGGGCAGATTTCTGAGTTTGAGGCCAGCCTGGTCTACAGAGTGAGTTCCAGGACAGCCAGGGCTACACAGAGAAACCCTGTATAGAAAAGCAAAAAAAAAAGTTGTTTATAACAAATGTCAGTTGGGAAGGCTGTAGATGTGGCTCAGTGGGTCAGAATGCTGATTGCTCTTTAAGAGGACCTGGATTTGAACACGCCAAGTCATTACTGTCTGTAACTCCAGTTTTATAGAATTTGTTGCACTTTTTGGCTTTTTTGATCACTGTCCACGTGTACCAGATATACATGCAGACTAAACACAATTATTTTAACAAATAGGATCCTGGGGACTAGAAAAATGGCTCAGCAGTTACTGGCTGCTCTTCCAGGGAGCGCCCCCCCCCCCCCCCCCCGAGTTCTACTCCCATCATGTATGTTGTCTCACAACCATCTATATCTCCAGTTTCAAGGGATCCAACACCCTTTTCTGGCTTCTGTGGATACCAGGCATGCATGTGGTACACAGACATGCCTACAGGCAAAACACTTGTATACATAAAATAAAAAGGTAAAAATTTATAGCCGGGCGTGGTGGCGCACGCCTTTAATCCCAGCACTCAGGAGGCAGAGGCAGGCGGATTTATGAGTTCGAGGCCAGCCTGGTCTACAAAGTGAGTTCCAGGACAGCCAAAGCTACACAGAGAAACCCTGTCTCGAAAAACCAAAAACAAAAAACAAAAAAAAAAAATTTTTATTTAGCTGGCATGTTGGCACATACCTTTAATCCCAGTCCTCGGGAGACAGAGGCAGGGAGATCTCTGAGTTTGAGGCTATCCTGATCTACAAAGCGAGTTACAGGACAGCCAAGCTTTATTACACGGAGAAACCCTGTCTGGAAAAAAGGAAGAGAGAAATAAGCGGGATCCTGTAACAGGGTTGGGGTGGGCAGTGGAGGTGTCAGGTATTTGTTAGTAAGTGCTTACCTTGCTAGCACAAGGACCTGAATTCAATTACGTCATCACATATAAAATGCCAGGCATGGTGACACATGCTTGTAAGTCTGACATTGGTGGGACAGAAACAGTAGAATTCTTAGGATTTGCTGACCAGCCAATCTAGTCTAATTGGTGAGCCCCGGGCCAGTGAGAGACCCTGGGTCAAAAGAGATGATCCCTGAGATTGTCCTCTTGCTTACACATACACACATGAAGAGAGAGCAGCTCACCGTGTTGCCAAGGTTGGCCCCAAAGGCCTTGACATAATGGTCCTCAGTTCTCTCAGATTTCCTAATATCTGGGGTGTGATTAATGGCATGAATCTATCTGGCTAATAGTGTTTTTAGGTAGACATACACATTTAAATTTCATGAATTCTTACTTGTTGCCTGTGACTATGGTATAATTGAGGAAATATTGCCCAAACCCAATGTGTTTTATCCTTTGGTCTGTTTTCTTCCAAGAATTTTTTATAGGTGTAGCTTTTTTGGATTTTGACCTATTTGGTTTTTTTTTTTTTTTTTTCAATTTGGAGCATTTAACCAGATCATCATTCATTACAAAAGTACTTTGTCACTGAACTGCATCCCCAGCCTTTGTTTTGGAGACATTTCATTTTGTAGCTGAGGCTGGTTTGGAACAACAGTCTTGAAAGTGCTAGGGTTAATTCTTTTTTTTTTTTTTTTTTTTGATTTTTCGAGACAGGGTTTCTCTGTATAGCCCTGGCTGTCCTGGAACTCAACTTTGTAGACCAGGCTGGCCTCGAACTCAGAAATCCGACTGCCTCTGCCTCCCAAGTGCTGGGATTAAAGGCGTGTGCCACCATGCCCGACAACTAGGGTTGATTCTTGTATTCAGTAAGTCAGCAAAGGTCCAGCTTCATTCTCCTGTGTATAGCAGACAGTCTTACCAGCTTTCTTTAAGATTTTCCTTTCTATGCTGAATGATTTTTGATGTCTTGTTGAGAAGCATTTGGTCTTAAAATCTAGGACTTATTTTTGGGCCACTGATTTGAGTGCATGCACTACATACAGCTTTAGCTACTTTAAAGTCCTGAAGTATGAGCCCACCAGTCTTGTTTTTCTGTTCTCTCCCCTCCACACTCTCCTGGCATGGCAGATCTCCTTTCCCTTTCCCTCCTCCTCTTCCCAAGCCCTGGAATCCTAAAAGTCCATTGGCTGCTGACATCCTTATTTACCTAACAGAAGCAGCTGGGGGCAGGCTCCCTCAGTGTCTACCTGTGGATGTGTGGACAAGCAGCATTAGGGCAAACCTACTACAAAGTTCATTAGATTATTCTCTTCTGTATCAGATTGGATGATCATGTCTTTGGGAATTTGTTTTAATTAGATGGGTACAACTGTATTCTGGGCCACCCTGCATTACCTGAAAATAATCATACCAACATACCATCTTAGTATGCTGTTGAATTCAGTTTGTTTTGAGAAGGTCTCACAAGGAGGCTCTAACTGGCTAAAACTTAGACCTCTGCTCCCCAGCGCTGGCAGTACACAAGTGCCACCATGCCTAAGTGTCCACTTTCTCTCCTGGTTTTAGTAGTTTGAATTGTCTTTCTAAGTCAATCTAGCCTGTAGTTGATTAGATACTTTTAAAAGTTGTTTTGTTTTAAGTCAGGCTCTCTCACTTTGTTGCTCTCTGTCTTGGAACTCTGTATTGAGTTAACCAGACCTCTTGCCTCCCAAATGACAATAGTAAAGACTTATACCACCACACTTGGCAATTTAAGGCAAACAATAATAGTTGTATCAGATTCTGCCAGTACAGTCCTTAACCAGATAAGAGACAGATTCCCAGTATTTACTACTTATCTGTGTTCCCAGAATCTTCTGTCCAGTTCCTTTTTTGAAAACTTGACCTCCTTGTTTTGTGATGACACAGTTGCTATAAATTATGTATTTATATTGCTTCTTAAAAGTGCTGTCGCATTAATTTTTTTAAAGATTTACTTATTCATTATATGTAAGTACACTGTAGCTGTCTTCAGACACTCCAGAAGAGGGAGTCAGATCTCATTACAGATGGTTGTGAGCCACCATGTGGTTGCTGGGATTTGAACTCAGGACCTTCGGAAGAGCAGTCAGTGTGCTCTTAATCACTGAGCCATCTCTCCAGACCCGCCTCATTAAACTTTTATTGATAAATTATTCATGTTCATAGGTGTATCTGTGGCTTTGTTTCTGTTAGTTGTGCAAACCATGTATATAGTCTTAATATATTGGCTAGTATGCTAGTCTAATCATTAAAGTACTGATGATCAAGGCATGTTTTGTTTCTTTGTTGAAAACTTAGTATTTCACATTTAAGTATTATGTCATTCATAGATTTTTGTAGGTTTTTTTTTTTTTTTTTTTTTTTTTTTTTTTTTTTTTTTTTTTTTTTTTTTTTTTTTTTTTTTTTTTTTTTTTTTTTTTTTTTTTTTTTTTTTTTTTTTTTTTTTTTTTTTTTTTTTTTTTTTTTTTTTTTTTAACAGGGTTCCTCCTTGTAGCTCTGGCTATCCTATAACTCTATGTAGACCAGGCTGGGATCTGTCTCTGCCTCTTATGTGCTGGCATCAAAAGTGTGTACCACTGTGCCCAGCTATTTTTGTAGATAATCTTTATCAAATTAAACAATTTCTAGTTTATGTCTTGTTTGTTTTGGTGCTAGCAATTGGTCCCAGGGTCTTATCTGTGATAGCAAACACTCTGCCTTCGAGGGATATCCCAGCCCTTTCCTAGTTGCCCTTCATGGACCTATTGAGATGATTTGTGATTTTTATTAATTGTGTGTGGGGGGGGGGGTGGCGGGATGTCTCCATATTCAGAGGCCAGAACAGGACATTGGGTATCCTCCTCTCTGTCACTCAGAGCCCTGAGACAGGAGCTGCAGTGGGCTGGAAGTTCACTATTTCAGCAAAACTGGTGGTGGAGTAAGCTCTCAGGATCAGCCTGATGCTCCTACTCCCATGCTGCGTTCACAGACACCTAGCCATTCCTACCTGGCTGTTGACAGGATTCTGGGTGTCTGGTCAGTTCCTGGTGCTGGATGGTGCAAACACTCATCTCCCCTGAGCCATCTTCCCAACCCTGTCTTTATTTTTATTTTTATTTTTTAAAGATTTATTTTTTATTTTTTATTATATGTAAGTACACTGTAGCTGTCTTCAGGCATTCCAGAAGAGGGTGCCAGATCTCATTAAGGATGGTTGTGAGCCACCATGTGGTTGCTGGGATTTGAACTTATCACCTTCAGAAGAGCAGTCGGGTGCTCTTACCCGCTGAGCCATCTCACCAGCCCCTTGTCTTTATTTTTAAGAGGATTGTGTTTGTTAATGTCTTAGTCAGGGCTTCTATTCCTGCACAAACATCATGACCAAGAAGCAGTTGGGGAGGAAAGGGTTTATTCAGCTTACATTTCCACACTGCTGTTCATCACTGAAAGAAGTCAGGACTGGAACTCAAGCAGGTCAGGGAGCAGGAGCTGATGCAGAGGCCATGGAGGGATGCTCTTTACTGGCTTGCTTCCCCTGGCTTGCTCAGCTTGCTCTTTTATAGAATCAAGACTACCAGCCCAAAGATGGTCCCACCCATAAGGGGACCTTCCCCCTTGATCACTAATTGAGAAAATGCCTTACAGCTGGATCTTGTGGAGGCATTTTCCCAACTGAAGCTCCTTTCTCTGTGATAACTCCAGCTGTGTCAAGTTGACACAAAACTAGCCAGTACAGTTAATTTGTAATTTATTTCTTTGGAGTTTTAACCTTAAGTCAGAAGTTTTCTATCATTTTATTCTAGGCAGCATACCTCTGCATTTGTTCCTTCTTCAGGACGAATTTACTCCTTCGGTCTTGGTGGTAATGGGCAGTTGGGAACTGGTTCAACCAGCAACAGAAAAAGCCCTTTCACTGTAAAAGGAAACTGGTTTTCTTATAACGGACAGTGTCCACAAGATATTGGTAAGTGCTACTGTATTTAATGTGTGCTACGTATGTTACAGCTCTTATTAAAATGCTGGTCTTCTGTGTTTATAAGAACTGTAAGATGAACTGTTAGTAAAGTAACAAATTACAAGTATGGTGCTAAGAGGAGGAACATTGAGTTTATCTATTCTGGGCTCATGGTAAGACCCCAAAGGCATGTGTGTATGTTCTATATATCTACATCTGTACATGCAGAGAAATTCCGGCCAGGCAGTGGTGGCACACATCTTTAATCCCAGTACTCGGGAGGCAAAGGTGGGCGGATTTCTGAGTTCGAGGCCAGCCTGGTCTACAAAATGAATTCCAGGACAGCCAGGGCTATACAGAGAAACCCTGTCTCAAAAAAACAAAAAACAAAAACAAAAAAAAGAAATTCTGGGTAAAATCATAAAAATGTTTTTGTGGGTGGGTCATACAGAAACTCTGGTTCCAGTGAGAGGAGTGATTTGAACTGATGTCAGTACATAAAACAAGATTTCCAAATTGAATTGTTTTAAAATTCAGGAGTTGTGTACTCATATTGTTTTGTAGCCACTTTGCGGACCTCTTTTCAGTTTGCAAAACTAAAACTTTAAAGCCATTTAATAAGCAAATGTACTGGCTGGTTTTGTGTCACCTTGGCACCACAAGCTGGACTCATCAAAGAGGGAAAAGTCCTCTGTTGAGGAAGTGTCTCCATGAGATAAAAGTGTAAAGCAAGCCCTTCAGGCCATTTTCTTTAGTATATGTGCTGCCGAAGCGAGCACAGGCCATTTTCTTAATTATTGTTCAGTTGGGGGTGGGCCTAGCCCCTTGTGGGTGGGGCCATCCCTGGGCTGATGGCCCTGGGTTCCATGAGAAAACAGGCTGAGCAGGTAGAAGGGGCCTACTACTGAGAGTTACAGCTTCTGATTTTTGGAAGGAAAGCCTTTTGAACTCTTCAATCATGGTGGTCTAAGCCAGATGAACCTTACTTTACTGTGGTTAGAGAGTGACTCAGCAGCTGAGAGCACCCAATACTTTGCTAGTTCTCAGGACCAGGTTCAGTGCTCAGCACCCATGTCTGCTGCTGTTGTCTAGCTTCAGGAAACCTGATGGTCTTCTGCTCTTTACAGATGCACCACACACAACGCACATGGGATACACACAAATGCACAACAAAATTAAAAAGTAAATATTTAAGCCAGTGGTGGCAGTGCATGCCTTTAATCTCTGAACTCAGGAAGCAGGGGCAGGCAGATGGATCTCTTTGGAGTCGGAAGCCAGCCCGGTCTACAGAGTGAGTTTCAGGACAGTCAGGGCCACACAGAGAAAGTCTGTCTTCAAAACCAAAATGACAACAGCAAAACTATAATTAAAATTGTATTTTACTACTACATACTAATTTCTCACTGAGGATTTTTTTTTAATGATGTTTTACTTAGTTGTAAGGGAGTAATCAAGGAAATTAAAACAATTTTTCTTTCTTTGAAAAAGTAGGTATTTCTGTAGCAGTCACAGGTAATAATAATACCAAGGTTTAATAACCAAAAAGTCAAGCCAAGCATGCTTACATACACCAGTAACTACAGTGGAGGCAGGACAGTATAAATGGGAGACAGAGGCAGGCGAGTCTCTTGAGAGTTTGAGGCCAGCCTGATCTACAAAGCAAGTTCTAAGACAGCCAGGACTACACAGAGAAACCCTGTCTCAAGAGAAAAAAAGAAACCCATTCCCGTCTACATAGCAAATGTGAGGCCAGCCATCCTGTATGAGACCCAGGAATAATAAGAAAGGTCTCAGGTTCAGAGATAGCTAGACATTAAGTGAAATAGGATGCCTTTTAAAGTGTGTGATGCTTGAGAATTCAACCTTTGCAGTTTTTATTTGGGAGAACAGAAGAGAGAAAGGAGAAGAATTGTGACCCACAGGTTGTGAACTTTTGCTTCTTAGACACTGAGTGAAAATGGTTCCATGTTATGAAGTATTTACTCAATTATTTGAATTTTTCCATGTTCTTTTAAAAAATGACTTTTTTTCTGTTTTTGAGGTATAGTCACTCTTGAAGTGTAACCCAGGCTGGCCTCTGACTCTGCAGTTCTCTTTCTGCCTAATAAATGCTGGAATTGCAGGTGTGCAATAAACTTTAAGTTTATTTCCTTTTATGTTTTATAATAGTAATTACTGTTTTATACTATGTTTAAACCAAAATACAAAATACAGATTAGAAAACAGTGTAGTGGTGGGGAGGGGGTTAGTATGTTTCCCATACTTGGCTGTCTCCACAGGGAACCTTCCAGAGGGGTAGCTGAGCCATTTCTGAATCAGAGCTTCATTTACTGTCAGATCTGCTTTGAAGGGTCAGAGCATCTAAAGTCATCTGGAGGTCCACAGTTCTAAACGTTAAAATTAAGGAGTCCTCAGCCTCAAACGTCTGTGTTAGAGCAAAGGCTCACAGACTTGCCCGTGGTGCTTAGGCTTGTGGAACTATCTCCTGGTCAGCTCCTCCTGAGGAGTCGGCACTTACTCCTACCTGTTTCTTGTTACGGAGTCCCTGGGATGAAGGGAAGGAGGCCTGATTACCCAAACCCCATGGCAAGTGTGGTAATCTAGAAAATGTCATGTGAATCTTACAATCTAATGCTTTACATATTTTTATTGTAGGTTCTGAAGACTATTTCTGTGTCAAAAGAATTTTCTCAGGTGGAGATCAAAGCTTTTCACATTACTCTAGTCCTCAGGTACTAACTAATCATATAAATAATTCAAATAAGTTGGAGTAATTTTAGAAATTTATCTCCCTCTTTTATATGTTATAGGTCAATTGTCCGAATTTGTTTTCCTGCTCAAATCTACAAAAAAATAATTTTTCCCAAAGCTATCTGCTAAGTTTTTGTTTCTGGTATTTAGGAGAAATTGACTTCTGTCTTCCAGAAAACCAAACAGATAGATCATACTGGTTTTTAACTTTGTATTGTAAGTGCCATCTCTTCCTCTGACTGATCTCTTTAATTTTAACGTTTAGAACTGTGGACCTCCAGATGACTTTAGATGCTCTGACCCTTCAAAGCAGATCTGGACAGTGAATGAAGCTCTGATTCAGAAATGGCTCAGCTACCCCTCTGGAAGGTTCCCTGTGGAGATAGCCAAGTATGGGAAATAGTCTACTCATACACAGCCTTGTGAAGAATTTTCATTTAAATATTTCATTGACTGTCATTTTCTTGGTGGTTTATATATAAAAATTTCAAGTAGAGTTTCCATGTTTTTAAGATCTTAAAGCTCTAGTCCTTTCAGACAGGTAAAACTCGCTGATGACATGGCACAGTGTGGAGCAGCCATTTTCAGATTCTGTCTGAACTGTGTTCCTTTGTTGCTTTAATGCTCCTTTTTCAAAAGTTAATATTTATGTATTTTGCATATATGTCTGTACTGCACACATGTGGTACACATGTCGCAGTCAGAAGACAACTTTTGAAAGTTCATTCTCTTCCACTTACATAAAGATTATTTGAAGATAGAGCTTGGTTTGGTGGTGCATGCCTTTAATCCCAGCACTTAGGAGTCAGAGCCAAGTGGTTCTCCGTGAGTTCAGGGCCAACTTGGTCTGCATAACAAGTTCTAGGCCAGTCAAGGCTACATTGTGAGACTTTGTCTGATGGACAGATGGATGGAAGGGAGGAAGGAAGGAATCTAGTTCTTAATTTCCTTGAATTTTCCTTTTGTGGTGGAGAGGGTTGTGGGTTTGTGCACAGATGTCTGTAGATGTGCATTTGCTTGTTCTGTGTACATGTGGAAACGGTGGGTCTATGCTGACTGTTCCTCCCATCACTGAGCATTTTAGTTTTTGAGAGATGGTCTTGGGCTCATAGCCTCCCACCCACCCTCCCCCAACCACTACCACTAAAATTACAAGTACATCCCACACCCAGCGTTTTATGTGGGTCCTGGGGAATCCTAGGTCATTTCTTCATGCTCATGCACCAGGCACTTTACCAACTGAGCCGACTTGGCTGCTAAAGATGAAGCATTTAAGCTTAAGTCAAATAGTTAATACTAGTATTGTAAAATCAGTCTTTAATTTTTATTGTGTATACTATATTTACTTAATATACTTATTTTAATTATTATTATGTTTATTTAATTTTAAAGACCAAGTCCTTTACTAAACCTGGAGATTGCTGGACTACAGGCTGGTGGGTCTTCTTGTCTCTGTTTCCCCAGCTCTGGTCTTATAAGCTCACACTGCCACTCATAGGTCGTAGGGGATTGGGCTTGAGTCCTGCTTACAGAGCAAACAGTCACTAAGTCATCTCTGGCCCCATTTTTAAAAAAAAATAACATTCATAACTCTATAGCATAGGTTGGCCTCAAGCTGTAGATTCTTCTGCCTCAGCTTCTCAAATGATCAGATTCTACTCATTCATATGCCACTATACCCAGCTCTAAATTGTCATTTAAATTTTTATTATGTCTCATTTATTTTATTTTTAGTGAGATAGATGGAACATTTTCTTCATCTGGCTGCCTAAATGGAAGTTTTTTGGCTGTTAGGTAAGTGGCAGTTCCTTGATTGACTGAAACCTTCCAATCTTGAGTGATGTGTTAAAGAACTGACTAATTACTATATACTTATAACAGTCAGCAAGTTTGTACATATGTATAGTGTACTTTGATGAGACAACCCTTCGTTGCCCTCCCATACCTCCTCCTCACTCAGCCTCTCTACTCTCATGCCCTCTGTGTGTCTGTGTGATGCCCACTGAGTTTATTAAGTTACTTGTATGAGCAGGCATGGGGTTATAATCACTGGTGCCTGGGAGTGGCTACAACTCTGCAGAAAATGACTCTCCCTCTTTTTTTCTTTTTTAGCAATGATGATCACTATAGAACAGGTACCAGATTTTCAGGGGTTGATATGAATGCTGCTAGACTCTTATTCCACAAACTTATACAAGCTGATCATCCTCAGATATCTCAGCAGGTTTGTTTTAAAGTGCTTGTATATTTACTATTTAGCTGCTGGATTTTTCCGTGGTGTTTTATGTTTGCAGCCTAATTGTAGCCTTGTGTTTTATGGATTTACATTATACTTCAAAATAAAAAATTTAATGCCAGGTGTGGTGGCACAAGCCTTTAATGCCAGCACTCAGGAGGCAGAGGCAAAGGCTGGTGGATTTCTGAGTTCAAGGCCAGCCTGGTCTACAGAGTGAGCTCCAGGACAGCCAGGGCTACACAGAGAAACCCTGTCTCAAAACCAACAAAACAAAACAAAACAAAACAAAAGTAAAAAAGTTTTATTTTAAAGCTAAACTACAAGTTTAGATTATTTAAGAGGCATAAATCTTTTCAGATGTTTGTAGCAGACTCTAAATACTTTACTGATTTGGTTCTGTTAATAGCTTTATTTAGCCACTGTGATAGAGTTTAAATGAATATTAAATAAAGTTGTTTGAAATTTCTTCACAATGCTTAGGCAACAGTTTTTATTGAGTTCTAACATACATCACTGAAAGATGTCCATTTTATGTTTCACTCATTATTTCATGTTTGTTGTAGTACTTGATTTCCTCTTTTTTATGTGTACATATGTGTGTGTATATACGCATCTCTGTGAAGTACATTCATTTTAAATGAAGTAGGTTTTGCTTTTTGTCAAAATATAGGTGGCAGCTAGTTTGGAAAAGAATCTAATCCCTAAACTGACTAGTTCCCTACCTGATGTTGAAGCTCTGAGGTTTTATCTTACCCTGCCAGAGTGTCCCCTGATGAGTGACTGCAACAATTTCACAACAATAGCAATCCCTTTTGGGACAGCTCTTGTGAACCTAGAAAAGGCACCACTGAAAGTACTTGGTAAGAATTTTAGTATTTTTCTTGTGCAATGTTTTCTCTTTAAATGAAAGTGTTGATGAGTTTATTTATTTATTTATTTATTTATTTACTGTTTGAAATTTTCCTGCCTTACTTATTCTTGATGGAACAGAATTTTCTCTTTTATTATTGGCTTTTTATTGGGTATTTGATTCTAATTATTAAGAGTTGTTGAAGGCAAATCATGTTAAATAGTTTTAATCCAATATAACACACAGAAAATATGAGAAAAATTGAAAACTTACCCATATTTTTCTCCCTCGTTGCCTTGAGTGATTTTGCTGTTAAAGAACTAAGACGAGCCATTGAAACTGAACATTGGTTTCCATCATCCCGGGCCCCAGTGCCAACCCGCTTTCCCTCTAGCTCCTTCCCTTGCTAATTCATTGCCTTTTGTTTGTATCTCTGCTTATTCACAAGATTCCTGAATTCACAGTTCAGTCTATTTTGCTCTGGGTCTTGGGCTTCCTATGGTTAATCCAGTGTTTTGCTTTCTCAGAGTGTGTGCTAGGCATGTGGAACTGAAATATATTGAAGTAATAAAATCACACAAGAACTTGAAGGATGGGAGTGAAAAGAGCAGTCAGTGAGGGATGGGATGCTGGGGCTGAAGGAGTGAGCCAGGCAGACAGGTGAAGCCGCATGCTGCTCCCAGTGTGGACGAGTTAGAAACTATAAGTAAGAAACAGGAAGAAGACAGTACAGGTTACAACTACATTACCTTTCTAATTTTGATTTCCCAGAGTGCTTTAGATCTGTAAATACATTGCTTCACAATATTTCAGTTTTATATATTAAGTTGAATAGTAAAACCTAGATTTTTAAATATTTGGATCTTAAGGTATATTTTGTTAAAATAATTGATTGCTAAAATAGCTTAATGACTGATTTTATATTAAGTATAGCGATGAATTTTAACTATAGCTTATGAATTTAAATATAATTAATGATACCAAGAATGTAAATTTAGTAAGCCTTTCATACTTTATTTTTACTTTTGAGAGATTTTTAAGAACAATATCCTTTATCTTGGTAGTGAGGAAAGTTATCTATAAGCCCTAGAGATGTTATATAAAGTATTGCTATGTTCATCTTCCTGAAATGTTCAAAGGGTTAAAAAACCACTGCTCTAGAAGAAAAGTTAGTATGTTTTTTTTAATTCTGATTTTTGTATCATTTTATTTGCATGTTCACCCTTTAATAACAGAAAACTGGTGGTCAGTACTTGAACCTCCACTATTCCTCAAGATAGTAGAACTTTTTAAGGAAGTTGTGGTACATCTTTTGAAACTCTACAAGATCGGCATTCCCCCTTCTGAAAGAAGAATTTTCAACAGTTTTCTTCATACCGCATTAAAGGTTTTAGAAATATTGCATAGGGTATGTCCATTAGTCCTTTATTTTTCTCTTTCCCCATTTCTACTAACACATTGATAATGTTCATTTTAACATTAATATTAGAATGGCATAAAAGATACATATTAAAGAAATTTAGAAGTTATTCATAGTTTCTCATAATTTCCTTTACAAGAAGTAATATATCTATACTTTTTAGCTTTGGATTTAGTTGTCTTTGTTAGGCCTACAATTGGGCAGAACAATAGCATATTAATGAATTAGAATTCTTATGTTTTCTTGTAAAGAACCTATTGTGTTAATTTAATATACATTATTTTTAGTTATAAGTGGTTATCATATAAAAGTGACTGGGCCCTTATAATTTTGAACATTTAAATTTCTATTCTTTTGGTATCAGGTACTAATGGCCTCAATTAAAGTAGAATGTTTCATTTGAAACAAATGACTAATTTGAAAATGAAACTATATATAATTCATTAATTTGCCTATTGTTCTTTCCTGCCCTTTTTCCCAGTGTAAGAAATAGTACACTTTACACTGTAGAAGTACAAAGTTACATGAAGAAATAGAGTCTCAGCTGTCTCATTAAAGATGGATTTGAGTCATCCCTGACAGTTGGTAGGTATATCTCTGTTATGCCATTTGGTATTCTTGAGTTGCTACTTAAATGAGACATGACCTAAGGGAGAAGCATGTGTTCATAGTCCACAATAGACTGAAGCCTCCATATGAATACAGTCTCTTCCATAACGACTCTTTACACTTTCAGATGGTTGCCAGAGTAGCCATAAAGGGAGTAGAGGAGGTAGATCTTCTCTGGATCAAAGACTCCAGACTGGAGACCGTTACTTTACCTGTTTTTAGTGAAGCTCCTGGGTCTTTTTCTCCACTATTTAACTTCCTGATTTTTTTTTTCCTTTTGTATTTAGTATGTCCAAGATTCGTAGGCAGTTCATTCCTCTTCTCATTGTATGATTAAAGAGATGATAGCAGTTTCTTTCCAAGAAAACAGGTCACTCCCCAGAACAAGACTGTCTTGTACAGGGCCTGGCCGTGTACCATGCTGCGGTTGTGAAGATCTTCTAACGTTATAGCAGGGGTCTCTGCCTCTCTGCCTTTCTATATACTTTTGCCTAGGACTCAAGAGATGAATTCATTTGCTCTTGTTTCTCGGATGAACTTTTCCCTGCTGTTTCATGGCCGTCCTTCAGCTGGACCTTATGTCTACATAACCCCACTTTGACTCCTTGTCTGCTTATCCTCTTAAAGAACACTGCTTTTCTTTAGCTCTCAATGTTGTCTCAGGAGAAAGGGATGCCTGTAATTCCAGCAAGCTGGAAGCTAGAGCAGGAGGATCAGCAAAAGCCAGGCCATTGTGACCTACAGAGGATGGCCCTGTCTCAAAGAAAGGGGTGGCAAGAAAGACTTTTAAGAGTTCTAGTTAGGACTTACCAGCCCAGATAACTTGGTCTCTACTGAGAGCCCTATTAAGATTCCATCTTCACCTTTTTTATAATTAGTTAATACTTCGTTTTTTAAAATAGAATATCTATTCCTCAAAGATTTTGGGTCTTGGAGTGTGTGTGTCTTTTGCCCCTTTTTTCTCTGGGTCTGTGGATTGAACTGCATATGCTGCCTACAGTCTGACTCTTAGGTTCTGGGGGTTAGGATTTTGTGGTATATAGTTCCAGCAGGCCCTAAAGATCACAATCCTCCTGCTTTAGCCTTCTGGACCCTGGGGTTGCAGGCATTCTCTACCAAGCTTGGCTACAGAGACCTTTTTTATGGAGCTGTGCCAGATGCTAGGATTTGCCTTCTTGTTAGTTCAAGGTTGAGATGGGGGTGGTGTCTTAACATCTATTGTTTGCCAACAGTATTAGAAACGTCTGTATATAATACATGTGAGCACTGTGTATATAGCATTAATTTTAAAAAAGATTTTTCTTAAAATATACTTGTAGAGTTGGTATTGTCCATTTTTGTAAATTTAGAAAATGATGCCCCCCACTCCCCACCCCCCAAAAAGTTACTTTGCCAGGTGGTGGTGGTACATGCCTTTAATCCCAGTACTCGGGACTCAAGACAGGTGAATCTGAGTTTGAAGCCAACCTGGCCTACAGACTGAGTTCTAGGACAACCAGGGCTACACAGAGAAACCATGTCTAGAAAAACCAAAAACAAAATCAAACAAATAAGCAAAAAGCACAAAAGCAACTCAGCATTAACAGGTAGTAAGAGAGAAATTCAGATCTGCTTCCCAAGCCCCTGCTGTTTTTCTTTCACATTAGTATGTCAACATGTTGGTAGCTGGAGAACCCACATTATCAGATGACTCACAGCTTCCTACAACTCCAGATCCAAGGGATTCTAACAACCTGAGCCTCTGGGCGCCAGTACTGTGCATACACACAGACTTAGAGTGGACTTGCTATGTCTTTAGATCTGGAGATTTAAATTCTGTAGAGTGCATTATGTCTACTATCTTGGGTTTTGTATGGGGTGTGTGTGTGTGTGTGTGTGTGTGTGTGTGTGTGTGTGTGTGTGTGTGTGTTAGTGTTACTAAGGATTGAACTCAGTGCTTCTTTAACTGAACTATGTCTCTTGTCCATATCAGTACTGTGCTTGGACTAGAAATGATATGAACATATTTCAATCCCTTGTGATGTTTCTTATCAATGTGATTTTGAATAAGGTCTTTCTTTATCATATGCAAATGAACAATTATTAATAAAATATCAACCCCAATAGTTTTTCAAGATTGATATATTGTTCCAATCACATGACAGATATTTATATATTTATTTACTTATTTACTTTTGGCTTTTCAAGACAGGGTTCTCTGTATAGCTCTGGCTGTCCTGGAACTCTCTCTGTAGATCAGGCTGGCCTCAATCGAACTCACCAGAGATCCACTTCTTCTGCCTCTTGAGTGCTGGGATTAAAGGAATGTGCTACCACTGTCGGCTAAATTATATAACTTTTAAATACTGTTTTTGTATGTATGTGTTGAATGTGTGCATTCCACCGTGTATTGAACACTGGCTGTCTGGCTTGATGACAAGTGCCTTTATGTGCTAAGTTGTCTTGCTGGTCCTAAGTTACCTAATTTATATGTTGTTATACATTCTGAAGGCAGGGATTTCATAATTAGATAATTTGAATGGGAAAAACCACTAATTTTATTTATTGTGTTAGAAAATAGGTTCTTATTTGAAGTTGTTATATTTGAAAGCAGACTGATAGTGGAATGGATTTCCTCTGTCTTTTCCGTTTTGCAGGGGATTAGTCCAAGGCCTTTCACATGTTAGGCAAGTGCTCCACCACTGAGCCGTATTCCCCTCCTTGGGTTAATTTTGTTAGGCAGCTCCTGGATCTGCTTGAGCCCTTGTCTTTTCTATATCTCTACTTTGAAAAAAGCTTTGCTTCATTCTCTGCTGTAAATAAGTATGTGTGGATAGTTATTATCAGATATGATTGATTTTCACCTTTCCAAAAAGCCCTTATCAGAAGGTTTTTTTCAAAGACACTTAGACCTGAAGGTGAGATGTCTCAGTGGTAACCTGCCACCAAGCCTAATGACCTGAGTTCAATCCCTGGGGCCAGCATAGTGCAAGAAGAACCGATTCCTACAGGTTTTCCTCTGACCTCCATGTGCATGCTTATGCTAGGCATGTGCACTGAGTGCACACGCACGGACACACGCACACACGTAAATTAATCTGAAAAAAATGAAAGACTATGTGTGGTAGCTACGTCCTTACTCTTTCTCTCTTCTCAGTGATTGACAACTAGGGGAGATTCCTCAGGTTACGCTGTGACCTAAGCTAGGAGCAGGGAGACCTAGAACAGGAAACCAACTACAGCCTGGGCTCACTCTGACTGCAAGATGTGCTTCTTCCTCCCCTACGTCATGTCCTTGGAAAATGCTCTAAATGGCGTCATGGAAAATACCTTTGATGTCTGCTGTCAGGAATGGGTCTGTAATAAGTTTACTGGGTAGTAATTGGGATATTTTTGAAATCTTACACAGTACATTGTAGCGGTACTAGTGCACCAAAAGAAAAGGGCTTACTTAGTATGTCTAGCTTAGTAGCTATGTAGTATACTGGTTCTTAGACATTTGAGATCAGGGCTAGGAACCCTCAAACTGAATAGCTAGAACATAGATTGATTCATCATAATTACCCCATAACCAAAATACTGACTTATAATGTAAAATAAAAACATTGTAATCAGAATTTATACATTTTATTTTGAACATTTTTAGTAAAAAATTATATGCAGATTTTTTGAAAGTTATATGATTTCTGTCTTTCCTTTGCAAATATTTATTATCTACTGTATGCTTGTTATTATATTTGGTGCTAGGGATTTAGTGATAAGGAAGTTATATAATTTACCCCCTTCTTAAGCTGGCCATCTAGAATGATTATGTATGTACAGATAAGTGAATATTTATGATAATATAATTGTTAGATAAAGAAAAATAGAATGTATTCATGGAGGGATTAAAGAAGGCTTCTTAAAGAACGGTCACTACTTTGTAAGATAGCTTGCATACCATATAGAAAGGCAGGGGTATATGTGTGTGTATGTTTGCAAAGTTCTGTGCTTTTGGATTACTCTTCTAAGCCAGGCATGGTTCACAGGCTTTCATTCCAGCACCTGGGAGGCAGAGACAGGTGGGTTTGAAAGTTTGAGGCTGCCATTGTCTACATAGTGAGTTCCAGGACAGCCAGAGGTACATAGACAATGCATCAGAAAAGAAAAAACGGTTGATTAGTCTTCAGTTCAAATATGAGCTGGGGGTAGGCAGAGGCATGTGAGTCTCTGTAAATTCAAGGCCAGTCTGGTCTATATAACTAGATAATCTGTCTCAAAAGTTAAAAATAAAAGGAAAGGGAAGAGAGGAAAATGTTATGAGCCTGGCCTAGTGGTAGCTGAGACAAGATTGTGAGTTAAAGGCCATCCTTGGCTACACACAGAGACCTTATTATTTTTGTTATAAATAGGACTGTTTGAGAAAAGGACAATGTGAAATTGTGTGTGTGTTTTTAGTAAAGAGTATAGCTAATAATATTAGTATTAAAGACTATAGGGCACAAGGACACATCTTCTATAGTGGGATAGGTAATATTTCATTCTTTATATCTGTTTTTTAAGTAGATCTTAGTTCTGTTTGGAAGTTGATAATAACAGCTTCCCTCTGGTTTGTTTTGTTTTGTTTTTGTCCAAATGAAAGCATTAGGAAAAGTGCCCTGGGTACTGTGCCACACAGCTCTAATCTCAGCATGCTAGCAGCAGATACAGTCTGTAGAGCTAGATAAGCAGACCTTGTCTCCCTCCCCTCACCTGTCCCATAAAAGTAGGAAAAGAGCTCATGTTTTTTACTTAGTAAAATAAAGGGATTAAAAACATAACTTTGAAAATAAAAGCAGTACTGTTTATGAGACTATTGAAATATAATAATATGCCTTACAAGCAGTATAATGTAATGTTTAGTGATGGCTATAATTGAAACATCGTTTTAGTGGTTTTAACGTAAAAGTCTACAACTCAGTTAAAATTTCAGCTTACCTTTTAGATCAGTATGCTATTGATCTTTTTCTTTGAGGAAGAGGTATGTAGTGTTCATTCTTATTTTCCTTTAAAGCAAAACTTTGAAATCCAGAGCGCTTGCCTAGCAAGCGCGAGGCCCTGGGTTCAGTCCTTAGCTCTGGAAAAAAAAAAAGAGTTTATATTTTCACAGATTTCGCACATCAAAAATTAACAATAGCTGTTCATTGCACTGCATCCTTCTAAAGATGTAATAGATAGAGATGGTTCTAATTAATGACTGGGTCTTATTTTTCGACGTGGTCTCATTCTAGCTCTGGCTTGCTGAGAACTCACTATATTAGACCAGGCTTATCTGAACTCAGACATTCTTGTTGGGGTAACCAGGCATAGGTCACCATGCCCTAGTACTTAAATTAGTTTTTCCATTTATTCATTTTGTGTACATGAACCACAGCACACATGTGAAGGTCAGAGGACAACTTACAGGAGTCAGTTCTTTCCTTTCACCGTATAGATCCTAAGGCTCAAACTCCTGTGACCAGTCAGGCTTAAAAGGCAAGTGCCCTTACCATTTGAGCCATCTGGTTTCCCAAGCAAAGGGTGTGCCACCACCCCTCAGCCTATTTTTTAAATCTTTACACTTGTTTGTGAGTGTGATATAATAAGTGTGTAACTGAGCCCAGAATCTCCTGCATGCTAAGCAGGCCTCTACTACTATGCTATATACCTGGCCTCTTCCCTCTTCAGTTTTTATTTTAACTGTTTTTATACATACTGAAACATTATAAGACAAATATAATGAATACCCATATTCCCCTTCTTAGATTTATCAAATGTTAACCTGTTGCGTTTTTTCTTTATCTGTTAGTATTTGTACATTTCTGTGAAACATTTTGAGACTATATGTGTTGTTCTTTTAAATTTTTATGCATACAGCTGTACGCCCTGCATGTCCATCTGTGGACCATGTGCATAGACACATGCATGCCTGGTGCCTACTGAGACCAGAAGAGAGCATTTAGATCTCCTAGAACTGCAGTTACAGATGGTTGTTAGACTTCATGTGGGTGCTGCTATCAGAACCCAGAGCCTCTGTAGGAGCAGCAAATGCTCTCAACCCTGAGCCACCGCTGTGCCTCCATGCATAGGACACTCTTTAATATTTCAGTTCTGCTAAGAAAACAGGTGCTTCTCTACTGAACAATAAAATCATCTCTAGTAAGGAAATGAGTTATAATCCTAAAGTGTCTATGCATATTTAGGTTGCCTCAGTTATAGTAGGATATACTTTATATTACTGTTTTTTTAAAAACAGAATCCCAATTAAAATTTGTGTACATTTGTTTGTCAAGTCTTGTTATTTTCCTTTGCAGTTTATGACCAGTCGTTTTTTAAATCAGTGTCTCTCTATGTTCTCTCAACTTTTATAGTTTTCATAGGTCTTATACATCCTTTGAAAGGGGACGTATCTACCTCTAGGCATCTATCTAGTGAGGTGACTAAGTGCTTAAAGGCACTTGTTCTTGAAAAGAACTGTGTTCAATTTTCAGCACCCATATGGTGGTTCTCAAATCATTTGTAACTCCATTTCCAGAGGAGCCAGCACCCTCTTCTAGCCTTTCATGGGCGCCAGACATGCATATGGTCCAGACATACTTGTAGGCAAAATACTCATACACATAAAATGATGAAATAAGCATTTTTAAATGTTCAGTATTTCATATTTTTAATTATAGTCTAAATGATTCATTTTTCAAGGCTTTCTTGGTAGAGAATTTAGTTGAGATGTTTAAGTATTGAACTTTTTAAAAATTATCTTCTATCTATCTATCTATCTATCTATCTATCTATCTATCTATCTATCTATCTAATGTATATGAATGTTGTTAGACTTCATGTGGGTGCAAGCCAGAAGAGGGCATTTGATCCCATTACAGATGATTGTGAGCTAGCACATGATTGCTGTGAATTGAAATCAGGGACCTCTGGAAGAGTGGCCAGTCCTCTTAACCACTGAGTCATCTCTCCAGCCCCAAATATTAAATGTTTACTCAATGACTTTAGTAAATGGTTATTTTTAGTAATTCTCTTTTTTGTTTGTTTGTTTGTTTGAGGCAAGGTTGTCTCTGTAGTGTAGCCTGTCTTAGAACTTGCTCTGTACACCAGGCTAGCTTCCAACTCAGAGATTCACCTGCCTCAGAATCCTAGTACATGTGTCAACCATGTCCTGGTGATGTACAGGGTTTTTTAAGTAGCTGTTTTATTATTTGTGGTCAAGAATTTTTTTTTTTCCAAGACAGGGTTTCTCTGTGTAGCCCTGGCTGTCCTGGAACTCACTCTGTAGACCAGGCTGGCCTCGAACTCAGAAATTCGCCTGCCTCTGCCTCCCAAGTGCTGGGATTAAAGGCGTCCGCCCGGCTGTGGTCAAGAATTTGTCATTGTTACTGTCAAGATGATGACTTTTATACCTACCACTAGAATTTTTCTGGTCTCTTTTAAAGAATTATTTTGAAACTTCATTTTGAGGGTGGGCAATGCCTGGATATAGAAAAAACACAACAGGTTAACATTTGATAAATCTAAGAAGGGGAATATGGGAATTCATTATATTTGTCTTGCAATGTTTCAGTATGTATAAAAACAGTTAAAATAAAAACTGAAGAGGGAAGCGGCCAGAAGACAACTTGTAAGAGTGGTTCTCAGCTTTTACCACATGAGTTCAGGCTCCTTTACCCCACAGCCCATTTTACAGGCCCAACTTCTTTTTTCTTCTTCCTTCAGTTAGAACACCTGTCCTCTCTTCCACCCTTAATTTGCATTTCCTTTTGCTTTTGGAGAGTTGTGGTGAGTGTCTAGAAAGGTCCGGTCCACAGCAAGGGCCTTCCGTGATTGTGCTTGTCCATTCTCTGTGTTCTCTGCAAACTAGAGTTTACATGCTACGGCATTATCAGCTTCTAGTTGCTTTGCTTGATAAAAATGTGTGTACTTGTTGGTGCATTACATGACAGAAGACACCTCGCCGTCCGTCCCAGGGTTGCTGAGGAAGCCAGGTCCCTTGCTTATAGTGGTACTCGTCACTGTGGACTGGCTTTCCTTGTGTCCCTGGTTCTCTCTTCATGGAGTCTGCAGCCTTATTTTTACATCCTATCTTGACACCACCTTGTATAACCAGGCTGGAGAGGTTGCTCAGTGGTTAAGAACACTTAATTGCAGGTGGCGAGGTGGCTAAGTCGTTAGGAGCACTGACTGCTCTTCCAGAGGACCCAGGTTCAATTCCCAGCACCCACATGGCAGCTCACAACTGTCTGTAACTCCAGATCTACACGGATATACATGCAAGTAAAATACCAATGCACATAAAATAAAAATAAGTTAAACAAACAAAACAAGAAACACTTACTGCTCTCCTAAAGGGCCTGAGTTCAGTTCCCAGCACCCATTTCGTGTCAGGTTGTATTCTAATGCCGGTTACTCCAGCTCCAGTAGCTCTGACACCACCTTTTGGCCTTTAAAGGCATCCTACACATGTGGTGTGCATTCCCAGAAACAAACCAGCAAGAGTAAAGAATAACTTAAAGGTTTGTTTGTCCAGATGTCCAATTGCATAACATTTATCAAGCTTTACTGTTACTGTTTAGTTCTTTTTTGCCAACTTGAAGGCCATGTAGTTTCTGGCTTATACAATTTACAGTGTATTGTGGTTATAAAGGTATTTATTTCTAGACTTGGGGTTACCTAGTACAAGTAGATATATCACATCCTAAAATATTTTATGTCTCCTAAAACAGTTGATAAGGATTTTTTATGTATAGTAGGCACTGAGTAATTTTTGTTTTGTTTTGGTTTTAATAGAAAATTAGTTAAATCTCCAAAGCCTTTTTTTTCTATTTAAGAACAGAACGTACAGGCTGAATTTAATGTTGATTTTACTTCTTCTTTTCTTTTAAGGTAAATGAGAAAACAGGACATCTTATTCAGTACGACAAGTTTTACATCCATGAAGTCCAAGAGCTGATAGACATAAGGAATGACTATATCAACTGGGTCCAGCAGCAAGCCTATGGAGTGGTATGTCTGTCTCCTCACCTTGTGACTGAGCCTGTGTGCCATTTGTACAATGCAAAAGGAACAGTTTGGAAACAAGTATTTTCATAGCTTTTATTCTAAGTACATTATTTTAAAATAATGCATTCCATAGACAGCTCTGTTTATATGTAGATATTCTCCCAGCACCAAACCAGTGCTACTTTTGTACTTTTCTAGAGAAAATGCAGGTGTGGCTTCGACTTTGAAATCTTATTTCTTTTGAGGTTACTGCCTCTTCTCTAATGTTGAGAGTAGCAGATACCAGATCTCTTAGAAATGTCAGATGTTTGCTTTAAACCCAGGGGAGATCCCCAGAACCATTTATTTTGTTTTAATTTTATTTAGAATTGTTAATACACATTCACATATGGATGTACTTCTTTGCCTGTGACTAAAGTTCTTTAGTAACAAGTTAACGGATATTTAATAGCTTTAATTGTTTTAAAGTAACTTTAGTCACTTAAGTAACAGATACTATGAGAACCAAACATAGTGGCCACTCCTGGAGTCCCAGCACTCTAGTTGCCCAGGCAGTTCGTTCTGGGGCAGCCTGATGAAAACAGTAAAATCCTCTGTAGACAGCCTTTCTTCTAACCATGGTAGGATAAATGCTGTCTTACTAGGATTTTTTTGTAGCAAGCAACTATTGTTCTGTTTGAATATTTGCTGAAATTTTGTAGTCTTCTCACTTAAACTCATCTTAGCACAATGTTCCAATGATATCTAACTATATCTCATTAAGAAGCTATTTTGGTGTTAGCTGTTTTCTAATAAGAGGAAATAGAGGGCTATAGTTTTGGTTTCCTTTCTCCTCATTTCTCTCTAATCTATCTTATCTCTCCATTTATAAATGAACATGACACTGAGTAAATATTATTGCAGCAAACTGGCTTCTTTTCCTTAATTTTCCCCATTTTTTTAAAGACAGCCCTGGTTTGTCTGGAACCTACCATGTAGACCAGGCTAGCTTTGAACTCACAGAGACCACCTCCTTTTGCCTCCAGAGTTCTGGGATTAAAGGCATGTACTACTACATCTAGATCTTTGTTTTAAAGAGAGTTCATCACACTTTTGTATTTACATAGAACTTTTGATATTCTTATCCCTGAAGTTTTAAGAGATAAGATTCATATGTTCATTGTAGTCTTAATGCTGAGTTGGGTATTATTTTCATAGTAAAGTTTTAGTGACTATCATAAATATACTCATACTATTTCATACTATTTTGTGATAATATGGGCATTTGTATGCAAGTATAAATATGTGCATACATGTGTACATCTATTTTTATGTATATACACACAAACATATGAATACTAGTTTGGCTAATGGGGTCAGAGTTGTTTCTCTGAAGATAAATTCTTGCTCTGTCTAGGCTAGATTCAACTTGTGCTTCCAATTCCTGGTGCTGGGATTATAGGCTGGTGACAGCATTGCAACTTGTGCACAGTTGCTGAGCTAGATAGAGTTTGGATAAGGGGCTGGAGAGATGGTCTAGAAGGCTAGAGCACTGGCTACTCTTCCAGAGGGCTTGAGTTAAGTTTCCCTCACCCATGTAATGGCTGACAGCCACCTATAACTCCATACCCAAAAGATCCAATTTCCGTTTCTGCACTCAGACTCTCACATACACATAATATAAAAAATAATAAAAATTTAAAGATTTTTTTTTTTTTTTGCTTTTTTCGAGACAGGGTTTCTCTGTATAGCTCTGGCTGTCCTGGAACTCACTTTGTAGACCAGGCTGGCCTCGAAATCAAATCTACTCGCCTCTGCCTCCCAAGTGCTGGGATTAAAGATGTGCACCACCACTGCCCAGCCGTTAAATACTTTTATTATTTTATGTGTTCAGGGTGTCTGCGCTGCATTTATGGACCTGATGACTGCTGAGGTCAGGAGATGGCGTTGGATCCTCAGTAACTAGAGTTAGAGGAGGTTGTAGGGGACAGCATGGATGCTGGGAATTGAATCTGGGTTCTCTGGAAGAGCCATCTATCTGTACTCCATCTAGCTGTCTCTCTCCTCCCTCCCTTTCTCTCTTCCCTTTCTTTTCCCCTCCTTTTTTCCTTTTCTTCTTATGCACCAGTGAGCTACCTCAGCAAGCAAAGGCACTTGCCACCGAATCTGGTGGCCTGATACCAATCCCTGGGACCCAGGTGGTAGAAGAAACTGACTCTTACAAGTTATCTTCTGATCTCCACACATTTACTGTGGTGTGAATGCACCTCCTCCCAACCCCCCCCCCCCCCACACACACACAAATAACTACAATAAAAATTTAAAACTAAAACTTAGGAAGTTATGATGACCTGCATATATGGTTGGGTATATTTATAATACCAGCATTCAAGAAGTGGAGGCAGAATGATCAGATGGACACTCTGCTGGTTCTGTATCAGAAGAAAGGTCCGTGCTGGGTTTATTATGTTTGCATTAAAATTTGACTTAAGTGGTTTTGTTGAGTTAAATGAGTTTTTTTTTTCCATCTTTGAGTTAAATATTTGTAGGTCATAAATTTTATTTATTCAGTTTTGGTCTGTGTGTCTAAATTTGTTCCAGGGAATTTAATTGTATGTGCTCATTGGCTAGTGATTGAAATAGCAATCTGACATGTTCAGTATATGGCTAGATGTAGTTTGACATATGGGCGGGTGTAATATCAGGATAGAACAGCATTAGAGGGCACACTGATATTTTAACAGGTAGGACATTCTTCTCAGTTGTCAAAAAGCATGATAGAATTTAGCAAAAAATCAGAGGAAAACTACACGGGGCTACCCTTCTTTCTGCTACCGTTTGCCAAGTTGGAAAGGGTATACCCCCCTCTGTCCTAAGGCTCTATCATTTGTTGTAAAGCTCACAGAACTCAAAGAACTACAACATAACCAAGTGAAGTTTGTTACAGGATAAGGATACAGATTAAAATTAGTCAGGTTAAGACAATAACGAAGACTCTAGGAGAGGTATCAGTAGCAGAGCATATGTTTTTTCCTCCATGGGAAAGTCATAAGTGGGTACCTGGCATTGATGTTTGAAACTGCTCAGGATTGCTAAGGAATGAGGCCAAAATACTCAGTGTTTTTATTGGCTGTCAGTCATTTCCCACAAGGTGGCTAGCTTTCTTAATCTTGCCTGTGTGAGTGTTGTGCCTGTGAGTGTGCATGTGCTCACTCACGTGCACAGGGGTCATATCACAGCATCAGGTTCCCAGGATCTAAGTTATAGGTGGTTGTGAGGGTCCATGTGGGTGCTAGGAACTGGACCCTGCTCCTCAGGAAGAACAGCAAGTGCTCTTTACTGCTGGGCCTTCTCTGCAGCTCCAGGTCTGAACTTCCAAGGCAGAACTGATGTTTTATGGCTGAAATCTGCATCATAAATTACATTGTTTATATTGTCACCAGCTAAAGATCCTAGTCATTCCAAAGACCCAGAATAGCCCAGGGCAAATGCTGTATGTTTTATAAAAATTAATTCTTCACCACAGTAGCCACCAGGGGTAAATTCAGTAGCATATTTCTGAAGATTGTAGTACTTTGAGCATAAACACTGAGCATATGTGGAAATTTTCAATTGATAGAGTGCTTGTCTAATGTCTGAAGGCTTGGGTTTTATACTCAGCACCACACAAAACTGGGCATGCTGACATATGTCTACAACCCCAGGAAGTAGGAGGATCAGAGTTACAGGCCATTCTAAACTATGTACTGATTTCATGGCCTGAGACACATGAGACCTGCCTTAAAATAGTTTGTACATATGTCGGCTGGGAGTGTAGATCACTCATTGTTCAGGCCTTTGCTTAGTATGTGCAAGGCCCTGAATTTAATCCCCAGATTCGGGGTTCAGCGGGGTGAGGGTGGGGGTACAATTTTTTCTGTTCTCTTAAGTTTTCATATTTTCATAAATCTGTTTTTACAAGTTAGCAACTTCTATGATAGTTCTGTATTGTGCTTTTTATTTTAAGTTAATGTTTTTATTAAAAAAAAAATACTAGTAGGGCTGGCAAGATGGCTCAGAGTTAGAGAAAAGTACTTGCTACGCAAACAGGAGGAGAGCCAACTTGTATAGACTGTCTCCTGACCCACACAGACACACCTGTGCTCTCTCTCACAGTAATAATACTAAATGCAACGAACAGACTAAATATGGTGGTAGGTGGTACCTTTAATACAGCTCTGAGGAGAGTTCAAAACTAATGATAGAGTACCCAAAAATCTTTACTTCATAGAGATGTGGAAGGCGTTATGGAACGGTGAATCTTTTTGTTAATTTATTTTCTACCTCATTAAATCAATATTCATCTGTAGCAAAATATATGACGTCTGTGTTGACTAGAAATAGACCACTAACACTCCTCTTTCCCATTGCTGCATTCTGCACTGCTGTCTTAGGATGTCAGCCGTGGATTAACTGAGGTAAGTCTGGGGACATACAGTTTCAGAGTCACGAAGGGTGCTTTTTCCTGTGTTAAGAGTCAAATTTGTCTTTAGTGTGAGTTTTTGTTTGTTTTTTAATGTGCACAAACACACACATATCTGGTTTTAAATAGGTATATTATGTTGGTTTTAAAAGTTGACTCCAGCCGGGCGTGGTGGCGCACGCCTTTAATCCCAGCACTCGGGAGGCAGAGGCAGGCGGATTTCTGAGTTCGAGGCCAGCCTGGTCTACCAAGTGAGTTCCAGGACAGCCAGGGCTATACAGAGAAACCCTGTCTCGAAAAACCAAAAAAAAAAAAAAAAAAGTTGACTCCATAGAAATTATCCTGTAATATCAGGATGTCCTGTACAATTCAGAGAAGGTTTCTGAATTAAAGCCTGTTGCTGGGTGTGATGGCATGTGTCTTTGATCCCAGCACTCAAGATGCAGAGGCAAGCAGATAACTGAGTTTGAGGGCAGCCTGGTCTACATAGTTTGAGTTCAGACCAGCCAGAGCAGCACAGTAAGACTGTCATAGGACAAAACAGCAGCAACAACATAACAGTGACATCACTTAACATTCTGTGATGCCTTCTAACAGGGTTACTTTGAAATATTTGCTGTTCTTGTCTCCCAATATAAAATACAGTATGTTCTGAGAAATAAATTTTATTTTAAAAATTTTAAATGCTTACCTAGTAGAGCAAAATATTACAGAAGTGAAATGATCTACTTTTTAAACTAATACTTGATACTCAGATTGTTGTTGTGTGTGTTCCCTTAGTATATAAAGCTATAGCACTCTGACCTGAACAGTGGGCGGCTGTGCTTTCCTTCTCAGAACTGGAGGATTGCTACTTCTTCTATGTTATGCTGTTTGGTGCTGTTTTTGCTTTGTTTTGGTTTATTGAGTATGATTTTCCTAGTTACTTGAACTAATGAACACTGGTTCGGTCACATTATATAATTATTGCTTGTTTGTTTCCTCAGTGAGTATCATATAAAACTATAAAAGGATGGGGCTAGTATCAGACACAGCTCAGTGCTAGAGTTCTTGCTGTCATGCACATGGCTCCATACACAACCCCCAGCGGTGTAAGACTTTGTGTTGGGGGAGGGGAAATGAAAACACCGTTTGAAAACATGGTCAGGGCTTGGACTGACTTGAAATGTTGTTTGCACCTTCCCTGTAGGAGCTAAACCAGCATTTCTCAACATGTGAGTCAAAACTGACCCTGTCATGGGGGTTGTCTAAAATCATTGGAAATATCAGAGAATTTACATTGTGATTCCGAACGGTAACAAAACTGTGGTTATAAAGTAGTAAAAATAACTTTATGTTTGGGGTCACCAAAACAAGAGCAGCTGTATTAAAGAGTCGCAGCGTTAGGAAGGTTGAAACCACTGAGCTAAACAGAGATCCATAGTGACGTCATAGAGAAATGAAGAGTGAGGAATATGGAGTTGGTTCAGTGGGTGAAGGTATCTGCCACTGGACCCACATGTTGGAAGGAGAGAACAGCTACTGCACACTGTCCTCTGACCTCCATGCACTCACAGAGAAGCATATAATAAAACGATTTAAATGGCTCAGCAGATAAAGGTACCTGCTGCCAAACCTGACAACCTAGGTTCAGTCCCTAGGACCCACCTGATAGAAGGAAAGAATTCCCCTCTGACCTCCACATAGGTGCCATGTATGATGCCAGGATGCCTGCATACTTTACATACTCATACAAAATAGATTTTTCTGCTGGGCATGGTGACACACTTTTTAATCCCAGCACTCAGGAGGCAGAGGCAGGTGGATCTCTTAAATTCTGGGCCAGCCTGTTCCAGGACTAGAGCTATGTAGATGGACCCTGTCTCAAAAAATACAAAAGAAACAGAAATCACCTGCGGATTACTATTTCAGCACCGTCTTTACATTAAATTGAGTTGTGGTACATACTGTTATCCCAGTGAAGGTACAAATTCAAGAGTTTGTAGCCATCCTGGGCTCAAAATACAAAGGGCTGGGTATATAATTAGCAGTTGAACACTTAACATTCACAAAGCCTTGGGTTCATTAGCAAGCTGAATGAAAATCCTGTAGTCAAAAATAAATGTTTTTGAAAACTTCTAACCATATCTTATCTGTGAATGAACAAGAGTGTGATAATCATCTTTACCAAAAATGACAGCACCCACACACCAGAGCCAGCTTGAACTGATAAGTTAATTTCTTTATTTCCAGTTGGCAGATATCCCAGTGACAATTTGTACATATCCATTTGTATTTGATGCCCAGGCAAAAACTACTCTGCTCCAGACAGACGCAGTCTTGCAGATGCAGGTAAGGGCTGTGCAGTGGCCATTTGATTTGGGGATGCTGTTGGGTTTTGTTTGTTTGTTTTCAGTATTTGAAATGCTGGTGACAATAATGTGGGAGCACCATTGTAGACTGTCATTTGCATAGTACCTTGTGGAGCTGTGAGAATTGCTACATGAGACATACAAACATGAAAGCTGCTTAGGTAACAAGGAGCTGTCATAAAAACAGAGTAACAAACAGCCTTTATTCATATTAAACCTTCAAAAATGATAAACCCCCTTTGTTATATAAATCCATCTTTCAAAACAATTTCATCAGGTTCACTATAACAGGTTAGATTGTTTTAGAAGCCTGGCTCCACTCTGCCCTTTACTTACATATGTGAGGAAAAAAATGGCAGGAACTAGAGGTGAGATTAAAAAGTTCAATGTGGGAGCAGAGGCAATTCACCCACCACTTAAATGAAAAGAGTTTGAAATTGCTCTGAGCCTGGCATGGTGACACGCATGTTTAATCCCAGTTCTGAGTTCAGAGGCCAGCCTGGTCTATATAGCGAGGTCTAGAACAGCCCAGACAACAGAGGCCCTATCTCAGAAAAGGAAGGAAGGCAAGGACGGTAAATTACCTTGAGGTTGGTCATAGGTCATATATATTGGTGGTGGAGCTGGGGATGTTTTATGGGGAGGGATACATATATATGTGTATGTACATACATAAACACACATATACTTATTTTATATATATGTGATATCATAATGAAACTCATGACTTTGTTAGTTATAAATAAGTTAGCTAGGTATGGTGATGCTTGCATGTGATCCCAGCCCTCACCCAGCAATCAGAAACTTGCAAGGGAACCAAAGGAAAGGGTTTCATTGAGGACCTGGTTACAGTTGTGGATGGTGAGTCACCACAGCAGAAAGACAGCAGTGGCACTGGAGCAGTCGCTCCAGAGTTTTGTATCCTAATCTGCAGGCAGAAGTGGCTGGGCCTGACGTGGGCTTTTGAGACCCACGTGTACATGCGTCCTCCAACAAGATCACACCTCATAATCCTTCCTGAGTAGCCTACCACTGGGCACTAAATAGTCAAATACATGAGCTTATGGGGCTTATTCACATTCAAACCTCCATGCTCAGCTTCATAGCATGGTTAGGTTAAATAAGACTGCCTAAAAGTAAAATAAAATTCTGATTTGTGTTTGTTTGTTTTCTAGATGGCCATTGACCAGGCCCACAGGCAGAATGTCTCCTCTCTTTTTCTCCCAGTGATCGAGTCTGTGAATCCTTGCTTAATTCTAGTTGTTCGCAGAGAGAATATTGTAGGAGATGCGATGGAAGTCCTCAGGAAAACCAAGAATATAGATTATAAAAAGCCACTCAAGGTAAGCAAGCACTCTGCATAAATTGGGACTTACCTGTAAAAGCTGTTCTAGGTCGTGTGTGTGTGTGTGTGTGTGTGTGTGTGTGTGTGTGTGTGTGTGTGTGTGTGTTTGAAATACTTTGTGTTTTTGGTTTTGTTTTTTTTTAATTACAGATCTACTTGATTTTTTATGTATGTTTTGCTTACATGTATGTACAGTATGTACATGCCAGAAGAGAGGGTTAGATCCTATGTAACTGTAGTTACAGATGGCTGTGAACCACCAAGTGGGTGCTGGGAACCAAACCTGGGTCATCTGCAAGAGCAACAACTGCTTCTGATCACTGAGTCCTATAATTATATATTTAACTTTTGAAATTATAGGTTGCTGAGATTGATTAGCAGTGAATAGCTTGTTCACAGTCTGTGAGATGTACTCTTGGTCCTTCATTGTCTACTCAGTGTTCACATTACCCTGTTTTAGGTTATATTTGTTGGAGAAGATGCTGTTGATGCAGGAGGTGTACGCAAAGAATTTTTTTTGCTTATCATGAGGGAATTGTTGGATCCTAAATACGGCATGTTTCGATATTATGAAGATTCCAGGCTCATTTGGTTTTCAGATAAGGTAATATGCCTGTCTACCACAGTTATTTCTTTAGATCTTTGTTTCTAACATATTCTGGTCAGACAGAAGTCTGCTTTATTACAGCTTGAAATGAGGAACTTTTAGACTTATTGTCAAAACACATTCTTGTGTTTTACACATTTCAAATTAAAATAAATTGAAGAACAATCAGCTTTAAAATAATGCTGAATTTTCCTTCTGAGTATTTCAGTGTGGAAAATATCATGGTGATTACTGTATTAACCTCTCTTCTGGAGAGAATTCATTTAGCATTAGAGATCACTGACCTCTTATAATTCAGATTAAGGGCCAGTAAACTATAGCAGTGAGCCAGATCTTCCCTTCCCACCACATATTTGGATCCAGGAAGCCACCTGTTGGGTATGACTGCTTTGACACGTATGCACGAGAGACAGAGTTGATAGTTACTAGGACCCCGTGTTCAGCTAAGACTAAGCTGTTACCAGCTGGTCCTTTACAGAAAATGTTTGGATTTTATTTTGTAAAAAGTTTCTGAGTCGCCTATGTTATAAATTTATAAGATTTCTTTATATGTACATTTAGTCTTTTTGAAGGCTGTCTTGTGGGATAGCAGCTATTGATGTTCAGTGCTTAGGGTAATTCCTAAAGGCAACAAACTACTGCACTGGAATTACACTGTCTTGGGTGCTTGGATAGAGAGAGAAATAGCTCGGTCTTATTTGGTTGGCATCCAGCTCATGGGCCTGTCCAAGTGTTCGCTGGCGCCCTCCAGTGGCCGCAGCTTAGGTCTTGGTCTTGTGTTTTCTGTTTGTTGCAGTTCCCTTTACTGATGCCAGTCCACATTACTCTGTCTAAACCAGACTGGACTCCAACTCACAGGTCCACCTGCTTCTTCCTTAGCGCTTAAGGCTTCCTTAAAGGCATGGTCTAGCTCTCTCAGCCTTAATTGAAAAAAAAAAAGATTACTGTTTGAAGGGTTGTGTTTATAGCTCCGTTGGAATAAAGCAAATGTTTTAGAAGCATAAAGACTTGAATTTGATCCCCAACATTCATCCACTTAAAAAGTTTGGCATAAGGGCTATGGAAAGATGGCTCAAGGGTTAAGTAATACTGGCTGCTATTCCTGAGGTCCTGAGTTCAAATCCCACATGGCCATTCACAACTGTCGTAGTCCCATGGGACCTGGTGCCCTCTTCTGGTGAGTAGATCTATATGCAGACATAACGCATACATAAAATAAATAAATCTTTATACACACACACACCCCGCCCCCCCCCAAAAAAACAAAACAAACAAACAAAAAACAACCAATTGTGGCATAGTCAGGCTGTACTGACTCACACCTGTAATCCTAGCACTTGAGAGTTGAGTTTCAGGACAGCTTTGGCTACATCTAAAATTCAGTTTTAGCCCAGGCCTTGCCTCAGAAAGCCAAGCAAGGAGGTGTGTATGTGTAACCCCAGTGCTGGGAAGGCAGAGTCAAAGCAAATCCCTGGGGCACTGGCCAGACAGTCTAGACTCATTGCTGAGCTCCAGGCCAGTGAAAGGCTGTGTTTCTAAGGAGGTGGCTAGCTTTCTTGATGATACCCAGGGTTGTCTTGACATGTACATGTACATACCAAGAACAAATTTTCTTTTCTTTTTTTTTTTTCTTTTTAGATTTTTCTTATTGGATATTTTCTTTATTTACATTTCAATGTTATCTCCTTTCCCAGTTCCCCTCACCCCGCCACCGGAACCCCCCCACCCCATCCCATCAAATTTTCTTTAAAGATATTTTGCTTTTGTTGTCTGTCAACCATCGTCTCATTCTCACCTATCCTGGAGATCAGACTCAGGGCCATGTCCATAATAGACAAGCCTAACAGCCCACATTTAATATTTAACGACATGGAAGTGCTTTTGTTTATGGGGGGGGGGTCAGTTGTGAAACTATGTATGTGACTGTAATCTTGATAGTCCTGGAACTGGCTATATATACCATTCTGGCCTTGAACTAACAGAGATCCTCCTGCCTCTGCCTCTGCCTCCCAAAAAGCCACACTCCCTAAAACAGTAAATTTTTGTTTTTGGTTTGTTTTTAAATTCAAGGCTGAGAGTGATGGAGCATGCCTTTAATTCCAGCTCTAAGGATTAAAGTTAAGTAGTCCCACTTGCCGCTAATAGACAAATTTCTAAAAAGAAAGTACATTGCATGAAACTGTACCCAGTGATGTTCATGCCAAGGAGACAGGAATAGGAATGAGCTTCTTTCTCATTGGTTGCTTTTCTTTGTATTCGATTTTTTTTCTACTATGGAGAATATGATTTTGTACTAAAAAAATCAAGGTTTTTCTTGGAAGACAAGTCTTTCACTTTTTTCTTCTTTGTGTTTTAGACATTTGAAGACAGTGATTTGTTCCACTTAATTGGTGTTATCTGTGGATTAGCAATTTATAATTTTACAATTGTGGACCTCCATTTTCCTTTGGCTTTATATAAGAAACTACTGAAAAGGAAGCCATCCCTGGATGATCTGAAAGAGCTGATGCCAGCTGTCGGGAGGTCAGTGGTTAGAAAGTGCCGAGGAGGGCTTGAGGCTGAGGAGAGGATGCACAGGAGGCCTGCCTGCTGGAGACAGCCTGGCTTCCTTGTCTGTGCTAACGGGTTCAGGAAAGCCCAGTGTGTGCTAACTCATGAGCAGAGCTGTCAGTAACAGCGTACATTTCACTGTAAAGACGCACTCGGTTTGGTTTTGTTTTGTTCTGTTTGCAGAAGCATGCAGCAATTGCTGGACTATCCAGAAGATGACATAGAGGAAACATTTTGTCTAAACTTTACGGTAAGATGAGCAGAAGAGGTTGGCCTCGTTATCTAACAGCTGTGCTTTAGGATTTCTCTCTTCCAAAGAGCAAATACTTTTTGTTTGTTTACCAAGACAGGGTTTCTCCGTGCAGCCCTGGCTGTTCTGTAAATTGTTCTGTAGACCAGGTTGCCCTCAAACTCAAAGAGATCTGCCTGCCTCTGCCACCAATGTGGGGTTTTTTTTAATGTATATTAAAATGTATACATTTAAGATTTATATTTTATGGGTATTTAGTCTGCATGGTTATGTGGGCACAACACATCTTGGGACTAGAGTTACATAGAGATGGTTACTAGCTGTTATATGGGGACTGAGACTTGAATCCAGGTTCACTGGGAGAGCAGCCAGCCACGATACATTTATTGAGCTTTTACTATGTGCCAGCCACAATACATGCATTATTTCATTTTATCCACACCGATCCTGTGAGTTTTTATCCTTAATTTACAGATAAGGAAAACTGAAATAGTTGCATGTCAGTCATTGTTCTCCTGCTTTGTGCCTTCAGTAATTAGGTATTTGGCTAATTAAGTAAGAAGAGAACGTAGGAGACTCGGGGATTCCTTCTGAGCCTGTGGCTATAGGAATGATCAGAGATGGGAAGGTTATTTAAAGGCAGCATTACTAATAAACTTAGACTGCCTAATAGATGGATTTGTCCAGCATGTGTCTCTTCTCACTGACGTCCATGCTAGCTTAACTTGTCACTTCTGTCCACCGTGGATCTGGGAATTGAACTCATGTTGTCAGGCTTGCACAAGCAAGCACTTTTATCTACTGAGCCATCTTGCCAGACCTCTTAGATCATTGTAAGATTGGAATGTCTGGTGTGTTTGCAAGGAAATTCAGTGCATGCTTTAAGATGAAGTAAAATTAGTGCATTATTTTATTTTTTTCTTACAAGAAAAATCTTACTGGGAGCTGCAAGAGAAGAACACTTCTTTTACAGAGGACCCAAGTTCAGTGTATAGCACTCCATTTGGGGAGCTTAAAATTGCCATTAACTTAAGTACATGGCACCATGCCTCTGGCCTCCACAGGCCCCTGCACTTCGATACACATTCGCACATACAGACCACACACCTCAGTTGATGGCTTCCGATGAAGGCAGTGCCAGTTTTCTTTACACATGTGGTTCCTGGTGTGTTTCCAAAGTGCATGACCCCATCCAGCCACAGCAGCACTTTATGTTTGGGTCTTGTGTGACAAAACTTTTCCTGGAGAGAGATGGACACCACCAAAGCACAGCTTGGTAAGCCAGTGAGATTGCGCTTGCTTACAGGACTATGGATAGGGAATTACTTACAGGAGCAGAAATGACAGTTGCGTCACCAAGACCCACCCCAACGTGGGTGACAGGTCACAAAAGCTGGGACCCTGGAGCATTCTGCACTGCACAGCCTGTAGGCAGCTAAGCAGGGTGGAGAGTGTCCTTTCCAAGTGACTTTGGTCTAAGCATCCTCTAGGCAGCTGGTCTGCTCTCAGAATCATCTTTGCAGCATAGCTTCCTACCCTCTGAGAGAGACTCTTTAAGTTTATATTGCTTACTCTGGCAGGGTGGGACCCAGTATGACCGGTAGGACTGAGTTTGGGCTGGGCGTGGTGGTGCACGCCTTTAATCCCAGCACTCAGGAGGCAGAGGCAGGCGGATTTCTGAGTTCGAGGCCGGCCTGGTCTACAAAGTGAGTTCCAGGACAGCCAGGGCTATACAGAGAAACCCTGTCTCGAAAAACAAAACAAAAAAAGGGAATGAGTTTGGGAGGAAGTTAATTTTTTAAAAAATTAATTAACTAGGCTGGATAGTTCAACAGTTAAGAGCACTGACTGCTCTTCCAGAGGTCCTGAGTTCAATTTCCAGCAGCCACACCGGTGGCTCACAACCACCTATAATGGGATCCGATGCCCTCTTCTGGTGTCTGAAGACAGCTACAGTGCACTCATAAATAAATAAACAAACAAATAAATCTTTAAAAAAAAAAACAAAAAAAAACAGGCAGTGGTGGCATATACCTTTAATCCCAGCACTTGGGAGGAGGCAGAGGCAGGATGATTTCTGAGTTTGAGGCCAGCCTGGTCTACAAAGTGAGTTCCAGGACAGCCAGGGCTAAACAGAGAAACCCTGTCTCAAAAAAAATTGAACTTCCCCCTCAACCCCCCCCCCCCCAAAATTGTGAGTAGGCTCTTGGTAGCATAATTTTGACTCATATTTGTTAGTTTGTATATTTAATGAGAGCTGTTACCTTTTTTTTTTTTTTTTCAATTTCTAGATCACAGTTGAGAACTTTGGTGCAACAGAAGTAAAAGAGCTGGTTCTGAATGGCGCAGACACTGCTGTTAACAGACAGAATCGGTAAGTGGATTGCACTGGTCTCAGCAAAGTGACTAGGGTTAGAGGCATTTTCTAATATTACTAAAAACATCACAACTTAAAACACTATTGTACGCCGAGTGTGGTGGCTCACACCTTTAATCCCAGCACTCGGGAGGCAGAGGCAGGCGGATTTCTGAGTTTGAGACCAGCCTGGTCTACAGAGTGAGTTCCAAGACTAGCCAGGGCTATACAGAGAAACCCTGTCTTGGGAAAAAAAAAAAACAAAAACCAAAAAACACTATTGTACGTTGTGTATGGTAGTGCACTTCAGGAGGCAACGGCAGGCAGCCGCCTCTGATTATGTAATGATGAATGATGCCCTGTCTCATAGTCCAAACACAAACAAACAAACCCCATAACATTTGAACGTGTAATGGGAAAGTAATATGCCTTTGCTCGTGAAATTGCCTTTAAGCTATAAGTAAAGGAACAAAACAAACATGAGAAATGAGAAGAAATGAAATAACAGCAAACATGGTTTGAAAGGAAATGACGGCCACTGATTAGCAAATCCGAGAAAGCAGTGATGGATTGGAATACCCAGAAGACAACAGTTTTACTTTGCAGAACAGCAATTCAGATGCTGAACTTAGAAAGTGCTAGTGAGGGAGCCAGGCAATAGCCATGCAGGCCTTTAAGCGTCTGATGTGAGTTTGAGGACAGCCTGGTCTCTGAGAGAGACCCTGTGAGGTGTTTTTGTTTTGTTTTGTTTTGTTGTTTTTAAAACCTGTCTACAAGGCACTTGAGATTATTTCTAGGCTATTTCTAATGAAAAATATTTTCAGAATAAGGTAACTGGCTATCAAATAATTTCAAAGTATTCCCAAATCATCGAAAAATACTCAGTTCAACAGCCAGTCTGCCCTCTAACTACTGGGCGGGAGGGAGGAAGTTAGAGCCCTGGGTCAGCTCCATCCTACTGAGAATAAGAAGATTTTCAGTCCCTTTGTTTTTAAGGAATCTATACAATATTTATTCCTAAGAAATAGCTATTAAGCATTCTTTCAAGATCATTTTAAAGATGTTTTTGTTTGCTTGTTTGGTTTATTATTTTTGTTTTGTTTTTTGGGTTTTCTGGGTTTTATTTTGACGGCTTTGGTCTATCTGTATGCAGCACAATGAAGAATAAGTAGCAGCCACCGTTTGGTTTATTTATTTATTTTTTTTATTTTTTTTCTGAGACAGGGTTTCTCTGTCTAGCCCTGGCTGTCCTGGAACTCACTTTGTAGACCAGGCTGGCCTCGAACTCAGAAATCCGCCTGCCTCTGCCTCCCAAGTGCTGGGATTAAAGGCATGCGCCACCATGCCCGGCTGGTTTATTTTTAATGAAGGAATTAGCTATGGTTTAGTGTGGCTTGGGATTGGTTTCTTTTTACCCATAATGCTGGTATCCCTTTGAACTCTACTCATTTTTCTGAGTTTAGTTGAAAGCATGAAATGAAGGAGCAAAATTGTAATAAGCATTGGGTATTCTCTATAAATGGTGTGAGTGACTTGTGCATCTGTGCCTGGCTTTTATTTCTAGGCAGGAGTTTGTTGATGCCTATGTGGATTACATATTCAATAAATCAGTGGCATCTTTATTTGATGCTTTCCATGCGGGCTTTCATAAGGTCTGTGGAGGAAAAGTTCTTCTGCTCTTCCAGCCTAATGAATTACAAGCTATGGTTATTGGGAATACAAATTATGATTGGAAAGAACTGGAGAAGGTAAGGAAAAACCAATCTCTACTTGGCAGAGTGGAAAAGCAAGGCTGTGCTTTATTATTGGAAATCTAGCCCTTGTGTGTGCTTTTGCCCTTCCTACAGCTCCTTGCTGTGCTTATTCTAGACACTTGCCTGCCCCTTGTGCCTTACGGTGCACTCTGTGGTGGCACTGGTGAGGTAATTGGGAGAAGTGCTATAGGAACCCTCACCCAAGATTGAGTGACTTTCTACCCACGCTTAGTTAAGACTTTGGTTTCCCGTTTTCTACCAAATCTCAGTGTTAAACTTGACCATGGTGGGAGGGGAACCACAAAAGGAAAAGCCTTGGTAGAATTTGAAATGTAAATGAAGAAAATATCTAATAAAAAATTGTTTAAAAAAAGGAAAAGCCGTGGTGCTCTTAACACTTGTTTTAAAAGGGGGAAAGAATTAGTAGAAACATTCTGGTTTGTCTTCCTGAAAACAGTACAAGAAACATTTACCCAATCCCATGTTGGTATTTAATAAACCTCTCACTATTTTAGTAAACTCTTAGAAAGGTGATGGGTCTGTTCTTCCTTTCTGGGGAGTCAGTACCTTCACATTGTAAAACGCCAGGGTTGCAATAGTTCCTACTCTTAACATGATAGGCTTCATGGAATACTCCTTAATGCTAATAAAAGGTTGTATTATTTTTAGAATACAGAATACAAAGGAGAGTATTGGGCAGACCATCCCACAATAAAAATGTTTTGGGAAGTGTTTCATGAATTACCACTAGAGAAGAAGAAACAATTTCTATGTAAGTATATTCTGAGACAAGATAAAAGTATTAGCTCAGTTTAGTCTTTGTTATTAAGATTTTTATTTACATGTATGTTGTATCTGTGCAGAGTATAATGTATACAGGTGTCCGGGAAGGCCAGAAGGGTGTGCCATGTGTCAGACCCCCCTGGAGCTTTTATAAAGTTGTGGGCTTTATCTATAAAGCTCAAGTGAAGTCTTCTGCAAGTGCTTGAGATCCTGTTTCAAAGAAACAGTGTTGGAGAACTAGAGAGAGTTGGGAACGCAGCTTAGCAAGGGAAGCCTCACTTTGAGTTCAATCCTTGGTACCCATATGGTAGGAGAGAACTTCAGAAAGTTGCTAGAAAGCTTAACTAGTTTCCTAAATGGCTCTTCCAAAAAGGATTTCTAAATGCTTTGTCATTGTTCGAGTATTGAGTAGTACTTCCTTTAAAATAATGAATGCAAAGCTAGATTGTGTTGTCTAAATTGTTTTCCTTGGCAGTATTTTTGACAGGTAGTGATCGAATTCCCATTCTTGGTATGAAGAGTCTGAAACTAGTCATCCAGTCAACAGGAGGTGGTGAGAGCTATCTCCCGGTTTCCCATACCTGTTTTAATCTTCTAGATCTCCCAAAATATACAGAAAAAGAAACCCTACGATGTAAACTGATTCAAGCTATTGATCACAATGAAGGCTTCAGTTTAATATGACCTTGGAGTTCTGACTTGTCTGTTTAGTGCAAAGGCATCAAACCACTCGTGTTTTTCTTGTGAATTCAGCACAGCGAGAGATACTTCTGTAATTCTTACTTACAAATTGTTCACTACTGTACTGATGAAAGCCAAAAATTAAATCTGAGCATTAATAAACTGTACAGAACCATGAATTGTTCCATCCTCATAAACATGCAAGTATTGTGAATACATTAAAGTTTTACTCACAGGAATTTTAAGAGTTTGCATATTTCAGAAGTTACCTAATGTGTGGGTGCATGGAAATATTGCTTAATGTTTCTTCAATCACTGGGGAAAGACGACGATGGTCTGCTGACAGTCATTTGATTATTTTTCCATTTTGTAAATAAAATTTTTGTAATAAAATAGTGACATTCAGATACCAATAGTTTCTATGGTTGTAATTGAACTGAGTTTTAAGGGTTAAAAATTATGATTCTATCTGTAAAAATCATAGTGGAAATGATCTTTTTGCTACAATATGCAGACCTAAATTGTTACTTAACTTTTAGCTCTACCTTCTTTTCTGAGTCCTGAGATAGATATAAGCCACTGTGAGAAACAATCACGAGTTACAGTTTTAAAACTACGGATGCTGCAGTATTAAATTTTTAGTGCTTAGAAAATCTGAGATCTTAAATGGTGCTGCTTAGTTATCCCACATGAATAAACAAAAAAGCTTAAAATATCTTCTCTGATTTAAACTTAGGTGGTTTGTGTACCATATGGATGGATGCAGGAGCCAAAGGCCAGGCATCCGAGTCACAGGCTGAGAACCACACAAAAGCAGTAAGCACTCAACTGCTGAACTCTTGTAAATCTAATCCATCTCATTTGCAGCCAACACTATCCTGAATTGTTGAGTTGAGGCCATTTGAGCTATTCACTGACTCCTGTCTAAAAATGCTTAGTTGGGAGACACACCTTTTTCCTTCAAAGTGCACTCCTCCCTACAAAACATGAGATCTTAAAAGGATAAGTCACCTACTGTGGGCATGCCCACCATACCCAGCAGTTACATGCCTAGTACTACAAGATGAGGCTCTGGCTATTTGTACTGGCTCCTCATTTGGCATCCTTTCCAAATTGGAGTAGGAGGGGAACCACAGACCAGTCCATTAAACCATTTCTCCACTTAAGAGTATTTAGCTTTCATGGCCAGCTTTGGATTTCTGGTCTGACACTAGAAAGCCAACACAGGTAACAAATGTGTTAAGATAGACTTTCTTGAGGCATTTAGTGTTAGCAACCCTTACTGGTCTAGTATGCTATGAACAATGGAAGTTAACGGGGAAAAAGTCAAATGACAATTTTAATATAAGACTTTAAAACAAGATACAAGTATAAAACACTGTTTTTGTATTTCAAAAGTTGGAGGAAGATAATCCAGTCATTAAACAGTCTACAAAACATATGCCAGATTACATAAAAGTATATGTACAATATAAAAAGAGCTGAAAACAGTCTTCACTGTAAAAATAATTTAAAACAAGTTTTTCAATTTAAAATATTGTCTATAGCACAAACACATCATGCAAATGGAAAACAAAATATACTGCATTCTTTAGTGTAGCCAAATAAATTCAGTTATCTTTTAGGTAGGGAAATGAGCTACTTAATACTTTTCTCCTCTGGCAGTAATGGTCCTAGCTGGGTATTTTATGCATAAAGAACAGCTATATTTCAAATCATTTTTTTGTAATACTAAACCAGCATGAATATTTAAATTTGGGGGCAATGTTCCAAAGAAGTCTGTAAAATAAATACTGACTTTCTGAGGTGTGAACTGTGAAAAGCTAAGTTTCTGCAGTTCACAAAATTGATCCCTAGTTTTAAGGCAAGCTAAGCTTTTAAATTTAAATAAATAAGAACTAGTTTCATTGACTATTGGATTTGTATTTATCTCCATAATACAAGGCTAACACCTTGGGGATACATTACACCAAATCCTCAACAGGCAACAGTGTACTTTCTGGTTGAGCTACAATTTATCTTAGGACTTTGGAACTTTAATTAAGAGGCCTATTGCTTTCCTCATTAATGGAAAAACAGCAGTCCAAAATATTACACTCTCCCCAGTAGAAGTACCATTATTAGATTCAGAAAGGCTTTGCATATTCACATCTTGGCAGTATTTGTGGTGAAGATCTTCTATGCAGGCTCTACCACAGTGATAGGTATTTAAACAATGGCAAATATTCAAACTAAGGGGACCTATATAGACAGGCACTATTGTTTCTAGAACAACTGAAAACATTTCCAAATCATTTATCAGATTAATCTCAGGGGCCTGTTTGGACATTACCACGTCTGCAGCGAGTACAAAAACCATGCAGTAAGTACGCGTCACACTCTGAGCACCAAGTTTTGAGTGCTCCAGACACGGTGCTGACTTCCTTCTCACGTTACAAGTCATCTGTGATTCTAAAAAGTTAGCTGCCACAAGTTTTGGAAAATGCCAGTGTTAAAAAGTTAACTGCCCTAAAAATAAAAGTTCAGCAGAACAGAAATTGAGGGTTTCAAACTATTCAATGTTACAAACAAAAAAAGTGTGAAATACCATTCTTTGGTCTAGATAAGCTGTTCCCTTTACATTAACATTCCAATGGCTTTTGAAAACTTTAAAATGTTGAAACTCATTAGGCAAAAAACAAAATTATATATACATACAAATGTATCATACAAATGAACCTTGAAAGGAAGATGAAGTCAACTAACAGTGTTGAATGTACAAGTACAAACAGAAATGATGGAACTTTAGAAATTATCCAAGAAGACAATCTATTTTCCAGTCTATAAATAATACATCTTTCAGATTTCCTTGTTCAAGTTCACAAGTAAACATTCATTTTTGACATGCTAAAGTTCCCAATGCTGGTGGAGCAATTCCTGTACCCGGACAGCTTCAATAACGTTATGATTTGTCTGATGGATAGTTTACATCTGTTAATTCCTGTCTTGTAGCTATAGCTTCATTAACTACCTCTTGATCCCCTCCATCAGCTCCAAATCCAGATCCTCCAGCACATTCGGGCCTATCGGTATCATCTTCCAAGCCATTGTAGAACTCTTCAATTTCACTTTCATCTTCCAAGGGTTCTTCTAAACTTGGACTTTGGCATGTGCCACTGTCACTGTTACTGCCACAGGAACTAGAAGATAAGACGTCATCTTCAGAGTCTGAGTATACCTCAGCACCATGGAATATGTAACGATTTGGTGGTACAAACAGGTATTGATTACCTGAAATATAGAAGTAAAAAAAAAAAAAATTAACACTTTGAATTTTAAATGTCCCTTAGTACCTAACTTGTTGGCTTACTCTTGAACCTTTTGTTTTGTTTTGTTTTTTTGAGACAGGGTTTCTCTGTAGCCCTGGCTGTCCTGGAACTCACTTTGTTTGAACTTAATTCTTAATTCTACCTCCTGAATGCTAGGACTAGATCTTTTCAAGTCTAACAGCTCTATCATTTGCACTGTTTCAGAAAGAATCTAAGATGACAGAAACATACTTCCAAACCTTGTTCCAGGGGCAAATATGCTACAGGCCAAGTGCAATTCCCAGAGCATGAGCCTCCCATTGTGTATGTCCAGATTGTGCCTATGTGTGTGTGTGGGGGGGGGGGCACTGTGTCTTACCTAACTAAATCACTTCTTTGCCACCATTAACAGCTGATAGGACAAAATAGGTGTCCAGTAGATAGGAATCCTGTTTTCTAGATCTTAAACAAGGCAGCCTTGTTTGAGCAAGAAGGTAGAAGAGGGTACAGCCTTAAGGCAGACCTAGGCCTAATTGCCTTCTGGGGTACATCTTCAACCCTTAGTTTTCCCACCCAGAACATGGTTCCCACCCTGTAAGATCATAAACTGACCCACAGTAAGCACCCAAGTCTCAATCATTTGCTGGAGGAACAGAGTAAAACCCACTCTTGGGATGTAACTCAGCTGACAGATCAAGTTCCCTAGCTGCTTCAAGCCCCGGGTTTAATCACACACTACTGCCAGCAAAGACAAACTCATTGCCCAAACTTACTTTAACTTAATACACACAAACACATAGCACTACCTTCATCAACTAATGTCAAAACAGTTATCTGACATTGGGAGTCACCTTTCTCTAATCATAGTACTTTGAAAGCGATTCAACAAAAAGCATTCCATACCGTCAAGCCGCTTACTAATCTGCTCCTTTGCAAGTCTATTAGGCCAGCATTTTCTCACTGTTTCTGCAACGGAAGTTCTTTCATTTTTGTCTACAGTAGTACTGGAACCAACAGCCTTGAAATCTGGATTTTCCACATTAATGTTCTCAACATTCCTACTAGTCTGTACTTCTTGTGATTTTTCTTCCACACAACTTTTTGATTCAGATACTTCTAAATCATCAACTTTGTTGTTTGTTGCTTGGTCTACAGGTGTAGCAATCACAGAAGAGTCTTGTACAGTTCTTTCAGGTGAACTTGAGTCTTCCGAAATATGAAGAGGTGTTGGTGGCAACTCTGATAAATGAACCAATTCCTTTTGTGGTCGTGGAGGTTTTTCAGTAATTTCTGAAAGCTTTACAGGGTTACAACAAAGTTTGGCATATTCACCACCTAACCTATGACACAACTCATTAATTATGACATCACAGTCTCCAAGGAGCTCTACATCAAAATGTAGATGAGGCAAAGGTTCCCTATTTATTAATATTTGAGGCACTTCATGGGGTATAGAACCTAAAAACAGGGTGAAAAGGGGAGTTAGAAAAGAGAAGTTAATTGTAATGACAACTGTCAAGGGGTGAGCATGGTAGCACATCCCCTATAATCCCAACAACAACAAAAAGAGGGTCAAGCAAAGATACAAATCACATTTTCAAAAGCAACTTCCTCTCAATAACAAACACTATACTTAATTCCTGCCGAGGCTATGCTATTCTGTGGCCTTAAACTCATGGCAATTCTGTTCAAGACTCAAGAGAGCTGAGATCCTAGGTGTTCCAGATCAGAAAGCTTAAACTAATCCTTTAAATTAGCTTAAAAAAAAAAAAATAAAAGACTAGCTATTGTGGAGCCTCATGGCTTTAACACTTGGGAGGGAGAGGCAGGTGGATCCTTAAGGACATCAAGAATGACAGAAACTTGGACATGGAGGAGTGGTTTCAATTCAAAAAAATTTACCTTTTGAGATTATGTTGGGCCATAGGCTGAGCTCCTGGACATAAGCAAATATTCTTAAAGAACTACAACTATTATGAAATAGAACTTTAGCTGGGAATGGTAGCACATACCTTTGATCCCATCACTCAGGAGACTGGAATGTGGGGCTAGCCTAGTCTGCATAGGTATCCCAGTGCCAACTATAGTGAGATCTGTTTCAAGAAATGGAGTATGTTTGGGGGGGGGGGGTTTGTTATGTGCCTACATCCATGTAAGTGTACAATGTAAGTACTTGGCCAAACAGCACCAGATCCCTTCTAAACTGACAAACTGTCATTTGGGCATGAGTCCTGGGTCCTTTCAAGAATAGTGTTCTTTACTACTGATCAGTCCATCTCTGGAACACACACCACACACATACACACACTTCTATCATACATAAGCACATAAAATAGCGATGAGGGGATACTGAAACTGTACATATTCTAGAGCAGTGGGTCATATGACCTGTGGGTTACAACTCCTTTGGGGGTGAATGACCCTTTCACAGGGGTTGCCTAAGACCATCAGAAAATAGATATTTACATTGTGATTTATAACTAGCAAAAATTATAGTTAAGTAACAAATAATTTTTTTTTATCATTGGAGGTTATAACAGGACTACATCATTAGGAAGGTTGAGAACCACTGTTTGGGGGGGTACTCTTAACATTCTTATCTGGCCAAAGTAGGCACACATGCAGGCAAACACCCCCCACACATAAAATATTCATGAATTGAAGCTGACCTCTGCAACTTTAATATACACAATACTAAAAAGCATGCATCAGAAAGTTTTGCTTTGATTTTATATGAGCTACAATTAAAATCTGATATTCTGTCTTCACAGCCCCATTCCCATACCAAAATGTCACTTTGTCACCTAAAAAGTAAAACTTAGACCTTTATTTTCTAAATAAAAACAGTAAAACCACATCCTACACAGATCCACAACTCCTAGCATGCACAACTGTCCCCTAAACATCAACTTACTTGGAATTAGTGCTACTGGTCTCACTTTCAGAGAAGACCCAATAACAATGAGGAGGTCAACTTCATCTTTGTCATACTTCATGGCTCTATGAAACTGCTCTGGTAAGTTTTCACCAAAAAAGACAATCTCTGGCTTCATGATGGCAAGTGGTTCATCAGCTGGGCACCTAGGGCACCGAGGAACTACCTGCACAAAGCATCAAAGTGAAGGAGCCCAGGTTAGCACTCGGCAACATTCCCAGCAGAAAAACTCTATGCAGGCATCAATTTGATCGTGTCTGTTGTGGAGCCAGCGTGGAGCCTGGGGGATGGATAACCCACCAGGCAGGGACACTTCACCAAGCCTGACAACCCAATTTCTACCTGGGAAGTTAAATTGAGAACTGACTCCCAGGTTGATGTTCTGACCTCCACAGCTTGATCTCTCTTATCCTCTATCTTCACACATGCTATCATTTCCCCATACCCATTGTGCACCCACAAAATACTATAAATATGCAAAAAGCGTGGTAAGGCATGCAAACAAGACCTTTTAAAAATGTTTGTGGCTGGGCGGTGGTGACACACGCCTTTAATCCCAGCACTTGGGAGGCAGAGGCAGAGGCAGAGGCAGACGGATTTCCTAGTTCGAGGCCAGCCTGGTCTACAAAGTGAGTGCCAGGACAGCCAGGGTTACACAGAGAAACCTTGTCTCCAGAAAAACCAAAAAAAAAAAAAAAAAAAGTTTGTGAAAATGACTCCATTTGGACATACTGGGTTTTTTTCCTGGTTAAACATGATTTCAAAGTTAAACATATATCTGGATGTGTTGCTATATTTTCCTGTAATAAATACTTCATTATCATTTTGAAAGTGTTTTAAATTTACCACAACTAATGTAAGACTAATTCCAGAGGTATTTCCTGCAACTTGTGACTTAGGCCTAGATTATGTTGGTTTGTTTGAGAAAGAGTGACCATGACCTTCAACTTTTTTTTTTTTTTTTTTTTTTGGTTTTTATCGAGACAGCGTTTTTTCTCTGTATAGCCCTGGCTGTCCTGGAACTCACTCTGTAGACCAGGCTAGCCTCAAACCCAGAAATCCGCCTGCCTCTACCTCCGAGTGCTGGGATTAAAGGCGTGCGCCACCATGCCTGGCTGACCTTCAACTTCTTATTCTCCAACCCCCTTAAATGTTAGGATTTCAGGCAGGCGAGCAATCCCAGGACTACAAATGCTAAGCAGCCATGATCTACCAACTGAGCAACAGAAGAACTTTTTTGAAAAATGAGGCTCTTGCTATCCAGCTCAGGTTAGCCTGACTCTTGCCCTGCCTCAGCCTTCAAGTGTGCTCTAACATCCTCTTCTTACAAAGGGATCTTCTACTTAAGGTCAAAGAAAAAGACCTATTTACATCAGAATTTCTAACATTCTAACACTTCTCAGAAGGGGGAAAAAGATGAGGATACAACCAAAAGTGAAGTTTACACAATTCCTAAAATGAGATGAGTTAAATTACCTGATTAAAAATGTCTCCACGAACAGCTTCACAATCAACTTTGTATTTACAAATCAGGCAAGATGCTGTTGCAAAGGAACCTAAAACAACCAAAATAGAACATTTATTGAACATTTATTTGTGGCTTACTCCATGAAGACTTTTTACAATTTTATGTATGAATGCTGTATCTGCATGCACTGCTACATACCAGAAAAGGGCATTATAGATAGTTATGAACCACCATGTGGTTGCTGGGGATTGAACACGGGACCTCTGGAAGAGCAGTTAGTGCTCTTAAATGCAGAGCCATCTCCCTAGCCCCACCATGAAGACTTTAACCTGAATTCTCCTGTGAAGTCTTTAAGGAATACATGTGATATAGTTTATATACTAAAACATGTATATGTAGACCTTATCCTCTAAAGCTACTATTTGCAATAACCTAACTCTGCAAGTGCTAAAACTCTGCAGCTGGAAGGTTCCGAATGAGTTACCTTAGCTTGGCTGTGTCTTGTTTATGTAAAGGCTAGCCTTGAATTTGTATATATACCCACCACATCTGAGGCCTTCAGCTTTATTTTTATGTCCTTTTCAATTTTGTATATTCAATATTACCAAAATAATGCTTAATCTCATTACTAGACAGCAGCTTCTTTCCAAGCCTGATTATTCTATTAAACACCCTACAGAAAGCCACTGTGACATTTACTAACCATGACATTGAATGATCCTTTGGATTCCTGCAACCTGCTCCAAGGTATCTATATTTTGAGTATAATTTCGAAGTAGTTTTCCTTCCTTATCTGACAAAGCTATGAATTTGTGACACAGAGACGGCTGGAACTGTCCGGGATATATTTCCTATGTAATGCAAAAGGCAGAAAAGTTTAATTAATGAAAGAAGCATAACAGATATCCTGCTTATGTTTAGTCAAACAGGTACTAACAATAAACCCCCATGTATGTACTGTAATAACCAAAATGCACGAACATTTTAAAGCATCTAAATGCTTGTGACTCTATGAAAACTCAGCAGTTAGTAAACTTGGCCCTCAAGTACAAGATAACATGACCATAAACACACCGTAACGGATAACGTCAGGAGAAATACATACCTTAGGTACATCTACATTTTGTTGGCTGCAAATTCATATTGTTTTTCTTTAAGAAAAAAGGGGAAAACTTTACACTGAAATTACAGATATTAAAGGTATGGTGACTTCACAACTTAAAAAAAAAGGCTGTCAATGAATTATTTAAAACTTTCTTTTTGATTCATCATTGATAAATATCAACCTGCTGGGAGTTTAAAGCTGAAGTTTTAATTCCTTACCAAAATTGCTTTCCTTCCACTGCACAGGCACATACTGGTATAGAACAGAGCTGCTCATGAATGTTGAGTTGCTGGATTTTGTGTGTGTGTTTTTCCCCCCAAATAATGCTTCAATGCTGTTTCTTCTTTAAAAACAAAGAATTCAGATATACACATGGCAAAAAGATCAGAGAAAAAGTATCAATTTTGGTCCTCCCAACTTTTTAAATATATACATTTATTTATTCATTTATATGTGCATTGATATTTTGCCTGCATGTATGTCTGTGTGAGGGTGTCAGATTCACGCCATGTGGGTGCTGGGAACTGAACCCAGGTCCTTTGGAAGAGCAGCCAGTGCTCTTAAACTGCTGAGCCATCTCTCCAGCCCCTCATCCTCACAACTCCTGATAGTGTTCCTAATCAATTTCATTTAGTAAGTGATTGTGGCAAGAAAGTTTCTTTTTTCTTTCCAGTAGCTTACACTGTTTCCTTACATTATAGGCTTTATCTAACCCATTATAATGTTAGCAAAAACTAAACACAACCATATGTATGTCCATCAATATGGAAACTAGTTGTGCAGTAAGTAAGGTACATCCATAGAGTGGAATATTCAGCCACTGAGAGAATGAGAGGGCTCTCATGTACTGACCTAAAAATAGTCCATGACACACATGAACAAAGCAAGTTAGTCAAGGGTGTAATCTTTCTGGTTGTATTAAGCAAAAACTGAAGTCGTGTGTACATATGGATGGTTCTGTCTATAATTTCTGCTCTCCATTACAATGCATACAGAAAACACTCATGAAGCTGGACTGAGTGGCACATGCCTAAAATCACATTAACAGCTGGAAATACTCTATAAATTCTAAAAACTTTCAATGAAAATTTTGCCTCATATAGACTGAGTGTAAAAATCCTGCTGTAAATCAAAAAGCTTGGAGTTTTTTATAGGGTAAGGATTAATTATTCCAAATCAAAAAGATAGGTCACCCATCTCAAGTCTAAACATCCTAAAGGCTTTTAAGAAACCAACTATGTTGGTTATTCTGCTGAGATCAAAAGTTTAAATTTTTTGTTAAAAGATAATAGCCTGCGTAGTGTTGGTGGCACACACCTTTAATCCCAGCACTTGGAGGTAGAGGTAAAATTCACCCAATATTAGAGTTGTAGAACCTAGGAAACCAGTTGAGTTTGTTTGGTTATAGCCTACATTTCCATTCTATAAACACTTGAAGGCTGGTATCACGGGAGGCAGAGAGTTTAATCCCAACAGCACATAAAAATGTGAAGGGCTGGAGAAACTAGGGCAGTGGGAAGTATTTACACTGTCAGCTTGAGGCCCAGCACAGGAGGCAGAAACAGGGGACTCCAGCTGAACAGTCTAACAGGATCCCCTGCCCCAAGAGATGTCAAGAGCAATGATCAAAGGCCCAAAGTCTACGTCAAGCCACCACCTGAGACATGCACATCTACAATGTACACTGCATACACACCACACACCTGCCCATAAAGGGAACAATGTGAAACAAAATTCCACTAAGAACTCTCCTCCTACTTATTTCATTCATAAACTCCACTCAACTTCTTGACAGCTACCTCTTGAAGGTTATTTAACAGAACACATTTTCTGTGCAGGGTCACAACAGTGAATATTTTAGGCTTTATGGGCTATACATTTGCCATATGGTCTCATATAGGAAAAGTCAGAGATGATCTGAAAAGAGACATGGCTATCATAGAAATGACTCAAGGACAATATAGTAAATTCAATTCAGTGGTCCTGTGACAGCTCCCAGTTATTAACAATTAATTCTCAGCTAATATGGTAGAGTAAGACTGGGAAGAAACTAGTGAGCAGACACACAATCTCTGAGGGAGAACGATATTTAGACTACTGTATAAAATAAAGATTACAATTACTAACATTGTGTATCTACAATGTCTTGATGTAAGAGTAGAAATACCTATGTAACGTAATGGGTGTTACAACAATATAGTCATTCTATAAATACAATATAATGTATACCATAAAAATATGCACTTATTTGTCCACTTAATGTAATTCATAGGTCATCACTCATGTGGAAATATACAATATTTCATCACATATCAGAAAATAATTTTGATAGTATGCCAAACTGACTAACCAAAGAAAAGAATTTTAATTAGGGAAGCTATGAACTAATTCCTACTGAACTTGAACATGAACATGCAAAACCCACACATATGATGATGCAGAGCATTACACATACTTCATGTTATACATAGTTCATATGGATAAAACTGAATTAAAGGCAGGGTCTTATTATTATAGCCCTAGCTGGTCCACCTACCTCTAACCCCAAAGAACTGAGATTAAAACCTGCACTACCATACCTAACCCTTGGTTTTTTTATATTAAGAAGAAATTTTATATGCATGAGTGCTTTTGCCTGAAGGTAATATATATGTACCACATGCTTGCTTGGTGCCCAAGGATGCCAGAAAAGGGAGTTGGAGAGAAGTGGAGTAATGATTGGTTGTGAGCCACCAATGTGAGTGGTAGTAACCAAACTCAGATCCTCTGTGCAAGAACAAGTGCTCTTAACAGCCCCTATTTTAACACTTTTAATTATCTGGGGTTTAGGATGTGGGTGAGTTCAGGTGCCATGAAGTGGAGGGCTGAAGGCCAGCAGCATGTGACTGAACTGGGACCGACTGGGGATAACAGCAGCGGTAGAGCCTCTGAACATAGATGCTGAAAACTGACCTCTGAAATGTGCAAGAAGCAGCATGCGTTCATAACCACTGGCTCACCTCTCCAGACTCTGTTGTCTAAGATGACTATGAAGACTTTTTCCAGATGTTCTTCCTACCCATGTTTGTTAAGTGGTACATAGAAAGGGGGAGTTCTCTGGTGAGGCTTTTTAGGGTCTAGATATAGAATAGCATCCACAAACTAAGGTCACTTTAATTATCTCATCTATCTTTTTTAATCAAATGCTAATTTTTATGCCTTCAATCTGCCCTAAAACCCAATTAAAATTTAGGAAAAACATACTTTAGCATGTGTGTCCTTTGTGGGTACCAAAATCTGGGGCCTTGTGCTAAAAATGGTCTACCACTGTGTGCTATTTCCCTCTGTAACCCAGGAGAGCCTGGAACTCAAGTGTTTAGCAGAAACTGCCCATAACTCTTGAGATTCTCCTGCCTCCACCTCCTGAACCCTGCCTGGGATTAGGGACATAAAAGGTTAGCTTGTTACGCATTATTGGAGAGCTAAGTTTCCTGGAATTCTAGTCCTTATAATCCCCTAAAGAGGAACAAAATAATGCTTGCCCATACACCTACATAAGTAGTAAGTAGGGCTGGAGAGATGGCTCAGAGGTTGAGCAGTCAGTGGACTGCTCTTCCAGAGGTCTTGAGTTCAATTCCCAGCAACCACATGATGGCTCACAACCATCTATAATGGGATCTGGTGCCCTCTTCTGGTGTATCTGAAGATAGCAATAGTGTACTCATATATATATATAAAATAAATCTTTAAAAAAAAGTAGTAAGTAACTAAATGTAATTTTAAGAATATGTGGAACTTTCAATTTTAGATATATATCTGCACTTGACAATCCTGGTAAAATAGTGAAAGAAAAAAAAGACTAGTTATGACAATGCAGCTTCCCCAGCTCACAACATAGAACTTACAAGAAAAGTTGTAGGGATACTAACATATAGTCACTAACCAGCTATGCTTGTATAAGATGAAAGTAACTTTTACCTGCGGGCCTTCCTAAATCTGTGTCTACTAATAGTAGACACCATGATACACCAGGGTCCTGCATCCATTAAAAAATCTTTGACTGGTGTTCTTTTAAACAGTGTAGCAGCACAGCTTCCAATAGTACACCTTAGCTGCAAAGTCTGGCCATCCTCTAATCCCAGCACCAGGATACTGAGACAAGAATTAAAGCATCCCTTTACAATTCTGAGACTGTACTGTAGGAAGACAGCCTTTCTAATCCACCTTAGGGCTTACAAGATGAGAGGTGGATTGATGAGGTTAAGTTTGTTGTCTAATCTGCTGGCCTGAGTTCTAGTCCAGGAACTCTTGTGTGATGTGGGGGAACCCAACCCCGTAAACTAAGGTAGTACTGTCACATCCACTGGTGCACTTGGGCATGTACAACACCATTCGCCACTCCACCCCTCCATAGATGAAACTTTTTAAGACTTCTCTAAAACATCTCTATAAATCAGAAGAGCCTTGCAAATGTATTTCCAAGTTCCATAACAGTGAACTACAGCCAGGCATAGCAGCTCCTGCTCTAATCCCAACAACGGGAGTTAGATGCAGGAGGCTGAGGAAGATCAAAAGCCATCCATGGCTGAGTGAAATTCAAGACCAGCCTGGCCTACATCAGACTGCCTCAAAAGAAAAAGACTTAATAGTTTTTTTTTTTTTTTCAGATCTACAAACTTCCAAAGGAGAGGGCAAGACACACAAGCAAAACCAAAATTACATTATTTAAAATCAGTCCTAAAACAACTTAAGTTCTAACTACCACACTGGTAGCCTCCAAGTCACTGGGCAATGAATGTAAACTTAAAAAGTCTACACATGAGAAGTCTTTTTCATAAAGACAAAAATGTGTGATACCTTTGCAAACTTGAAGAATGGTCTTGGGTCTTTTCTAAAATACTCAATATCAAACATGGCTTGAGGGTCTGGGAGGTCTGGGAAGTCCACCGCAAGGCGAGCATAGATACCGTCTCTCGATCTGAAGTCAGGAATTCCACAGGAGACAGAAACCTGAAGTAGACAAGACCCAAGTCACCCTATTAAACGGTCTACCTTCACAGTAAGTACCTTTAGTACATACAATTTAGTGGGAAGAGATGAAAAATCAAAGTTTGAATGGAAACACCACAAGCCTTCTAATTTCAAATACAGGTAAAATACATAAACTAATAAGTATAATTAAATCTGCCACATACTGTTTTCAATGGGCTAATCTTAACCCTTTGAGCATCTAAACAAATTAAAACAAATACAATTGGTTGGAATAAATCATCGATTTTTTAACCAAAAAGTAGGTTAAGACTTTTTACCAATCATTCCAAACTGTTTTCACATGGCCAGCTTTACTACCTCAAGAATACTCAAGTTTTGAAACTTTTTTCAATACTGTATTATAGACTGAGCACACTGGTTCATGCTTGAAATCTCAGATACTCAGGGAGACGGAAGGGCTGTTTGGGCTCTGATTTCCAAGACTACCTGGGGACAATCACAGCATCAAAATCATCTCAAAAAAGGGTTTGTGGTCTTTGGTATGTTGTCCTGGAGTTACAAGAACTACCTTACACATATCACAGCAAAGTTTGTTGGTTTGTTTGGTTTTTTTAGAAGCCATTAGGCTTTATTATTATTTTATATGAACATAGGAAAGCCTACATGTATATGTGTTCTACACAGGTGCCTGGTGTCCACAGAGGTCAAAATGCATCAATCATGAATATGGGTGCTGGGAACTGAACCTGGGCCCCCAGCCTAACAGTAAGACCTCTTAAGTTCTGAATCATCTCTCTAGCCCAAGACTGCATCATTTACTTACTTATTAATGGGTTAACTTTTGTCTTTTGTTTGACAGGGTCTCACTACAAACACACACACAAACCTGCCTCTATAACTAGTGGCATGGGCCACCTCGCTTCTCATTCCCTGAGACAGTGTCTTTAGTTAGGCTGGGTAGCCATTGGGCTCCAGGGATTAGCTTGTCTCTATATCCTAATGCTGAAGTTACAGTCACTAAGGCCCTGAAAGGCAAATGCTGGGATTACAGAAAATGCATCACCATAGCCAGCTAAGGAAATACTTTTAATTATAAATTGTAATGATAAAACCCGGAAAGGTGGCACAAGTCTATAGTCAGAGCTAAGATAGCAGAGGCAGGATCTCTTATGTTCAGGTAGCCACCCTAAGGAACCAAAAAAGGGCTAAGGATAGGTCAACTGTAGAGTGTCCAGACTCTAGCAGTGAAAATAATAAATTACAACAAAGGGCCAGTGAGATGTCTCAGCAGCTAAAGGCTACCATACTGGATGACCACATGTAAGAATACTTGCGAAGCTGGGCGATTTCTGAATTCAAGGCCAGTCTGGTCTACAAAATGAGTTCCAGGACAGCCAGGGCTATATAGAGAAACCCTGTCTCAAAAAAACCAAAAAAAAAAAAAAAAAAAAAAAAAAAAAAAAAAAAAAAAAAATACTTGCAAGTTGTCTTCTGACACACTCATGTGTGTGCATACCCACATATACACACCACACAAGCAAACAAAAAAATTGGGAGGTTTTCAAGACAAGGTTTCTGTGTAGCCCTAGCTGTCCTGGAACTCACTCTATAGACCAGGCTGGCCTCAACTCAGATTCACCTGTCTCTACCTCCCAAGTGCTGGGATTAAAAGCATGTGTTTCCACATATGGCTACACAAATTTTTTTTTTAATAACCTGGTATGATGGCACTGGCCTTTAATCTTTGCATTTGGGAGCCAGAACAGGACTGGATCTCTCCAAGTTTTAGGCCAGCCTGGTCTACAAAGGAAGTTCTAGGCCAGCCAGAGCTACATAGAGTGATTCAGTCACTAAATAAATTAGACAATACTCCTGTTTCTATAGATAAATCTTGACACTCCCAATAGGGGAATGGACAAGCTTTCTTCCCTTCCAGTTTTACAGATTCATTCATCTTGGAACAAAACAAGCAAATTGTCTCGTGGAATACAACCCTAATCCCAATTCTTCTGAAACAGAAAGACTGCTACAAGTTTGAGATCATCCTACTATAGAGACTGTCTCAAAAAAATAAAGCCAGGCATGGTAGTACATACCTGAAATAATCCCAATAGTTGGGAGGATCTATCTGCTCCAGGCCATCCAGGGCTGTGAGTAAGCCCGTTTCAAGAATAGCTAAAACTGGGGGCCTACAGAATGCTCAGCAAGTTAAGGTGCTTCTGACCAAGCCAAGACTGACAGCGAGAGGCAGGACAAGCAACTCACAACTCGGGGTGCTGACTCCCACAGTGCCATAGCTCACAGACCACTACAAACACAAAACTTAATGTTTTCCCCTAAAAAAAAAAAATAAATAAAAGGCGAAACCTAGTCTAAATCACATCTGAGGCAACCCTAGCCCTAGTCTGGGGCTGAGGGGCCAGCGCACACTGACCTGCTTTGGCATGCTCACCTGCCTCTGCCTCCCACAACTGAGATTCTGAGTCATTCATACTTTTCACTTTGCTCAAACTGCTCTGGCTGCTAACATCATGCCTAACATACTACACAACACAGTATGACTTGGTTCTAGACCAAGTCAATGAAAAAGGCCAAGTCTCTACAATCTTACAAAGTTAAAATGAAGGAAAGGTGGGGGCGGGGTGAAGGGGGCTGGAGAGATGGCTCAGCAGTTAAGAGCACTGACTGCTCTTCCAAAGGTCCTGAGTTCAAATCCCAGCAACCACAGGGTGGCTCACAACTACCCATAATGAGATCTGACACCCTCTTCTGGTGTGTCTAAAGACAGCTACAGTGTACTTAGATATAATAAATAAATCTTTAGGCCAGAGCCAGTGGGGTCAACATGAGTGAGAGGGGTTGACCTGAGTGAGCAACCTTCATTCCCAGCAACCACATGAAGGCTCACAACCATCAGTACAGCTACAGTGTACTCACAGACATAAAATAAATAAATAAATCTTAAAAAAAAAAAAAAGAAAGAAAAGGTAAAAATGTTACCTTCCCAATATTAAGTTTCTACTTTCTCCATGAAAACTTTTTCCATGGACTAGAGAGATGGCTCATCGGTTGGATAAGAGGACTGACTGCTCTTTCCAGAGGTTCTGAGTTCAATTCCCAGCAATGACATGGTGGCTCACAACCATTTGTAAAGGGATCCGATATCCGCCTCTTCTGTTGTGTCTGTAAACATCTACAGTGTACTCATATACATAAATAAATCAATCTTTAAAAAAGAATGAAAGAAAACTTTCTCCACTAGACCCTTGCTACCATAGATTTCAAAAGGACCTGATTTTTCTAAATCATCTTTAGGAGCTAGCATATAATGTGTAAAAATTCCAGGGCTTTGAAAGAGGCTTGAGGCTCTTGCAGGACTTGGGAGGCTCACCAACATTATCACTCCAGTTTCAGGGATCTGATGCCTCTGGACTCCTTGGGGACTCCTTGGGCACTTCACACAATGGTACAAAAACATACATGTAGATAAAACATTCGTACACATCAAATTCAAACCAAACAAGTCCAGGAGCTAGAGAGAGTCTAGCCATTAAAGAGAACCTGCTGCTCCTTGAAGAAAATCCAGGTTTGCCAGCACCCACATGGTGGCCTACAACTGACTAATTCAAATCCCTGGGAGCCCAACACCCATTTCTGGCCTCTGTGGGTACCAGGCACACCATGCACATTTATGCATGTAGGCAAAATCAATGAATGAATGAGTCAGTCTCTCTCTCTCTCTCTCTCTCTCTCACACACACACACACACTATCTCTCACACACTCACACACACACACACTCTCTCTCTCTCTCTCTCTCTCACACACACACACACACACACACGCTCTTAAATAAAAACAAAACAAAAAACCCATAATTCCACTTACCAATTGTTCTATAAATATACAAAGATTTAAAGTTGTCAAACTTTTCAAAACACTGAACTAGCTTAGCAACTGCTGCTCTCCTCAGCAAGAGCAGAAAAAAAAATGAGCTGGAAGAGGACTATAGTACCTACTAGCTTTCTCTTTACCGTTTTTCTGCGTCTTACATACCCCAGCTCCAGTCAGAACTATTATCTTTTTACACTCCTGTAGTAACTTCACAGCATCTTCAATTGTATTAATATCTTTTCTTTTTTTCCGTTTTGGTGGTTCTGAAAGGATATTAATAACAATCTGCCACAGCGTCATATCATCCAACTCAGGTGGAGGAATTGTTTCTGGTAATAAATCTTTAAGAATTGTTCGAGGATCGGTGCCAATCATGAGATGTTGCTGGACAAAAGTATATGGACCTATATTAAGAGAAGAAAGACTCACATCAATTCCACTTCTAATAAAAAGCTATTTTTCAAGCAATGAGTTAGCAATATATACATTTTTATGCAAAGAATACAATTTAAATGTATTTCATGTCATATCCCTAACAAGATCTGACTAATCCAGTTTGGGGAGGGTATGCTTAAGTCTAAGGGTTTGTTTGTTTTTTAAATTTTTTTGGTTGGTTGGTTGGTGACAGGGTCTCTGTGTAGCCTTGGGTCTCCTGGAACTTGCTCTGTAGATTAGGGTGGCCTAGAACTCAAGAACTTCTCCTGCCTCTGCCCCTCTGCCTCTGCCCCTCTGCCTCAGCCTCCTGAGTGCTGGGATTACAGATGCATGCCACTACTGCCTGCCTGTCTGGGTATTGTGATTGCACTTAGATGTTTTAAGTATTTTCAGGGTTAGGAAGTTGGTGAGCACTCAAGGATTACCATACAGGAGGCCAAGAAAAAAAAAAATCTTACCAATACCTGAGCAACTAAATCTAAATGGTAAAGGTGACAAGAGAATTTAAAGTTGGTACAAAAGCAGCTTTTGGGGTGGTACCAAATAACTGTAATCCCCAGCATTTAGACACAAGATCAGAAATTCAAGGCCAATACGTGCTGGCTACAGTCAATGGGTTCAAGCCAGTCTAGGCTATTCATGATCCTGTCTCAACAAGCAGGCAGACGACAAAACCATAACAAAACAAGCAAGCAAAAAAACCCCCTAAGACTGGTACGTAGAAAGCAAAAACAATGTATAGAAGAAAAGAGACAGGTGAGGAACTAACCTCAGGCACTGACAAATGGACATGTTACATACAGCACAACTATAATACCAGCACTCTGGACTGCTGGTAAAGTCATGATATCAATGCCATCCTTACATCCTAGACTCCACGAGTTTAAAGCCATCATAGGATACATGAAAATGTCAAAGAATTCAAAAAGAAAAGAAAAGAGAGGGAAGGAAGAAAAAGTCAAACAGAACTTTGGTTGTGAGGTACTCCGAGGCTGCTGCAAAGACTGCAGAGCAGCAACTCAACTAGCTTCAGCTATAAAAGTATCTTATCTCAAAAAGGAAGAACGGACAGAAGTTTGCGATTGTTTCAAAGATGCACATGCCTGAAGCATACCTATCCGCGGCCGCGGAGTCCAGTCACTAGAGCTTGCGTGTGACGTTCTGTCATCGTCATCACTTTCACAGGAATGAAAGCCATTAGTGAGGAGTTCATCAGTCAACAGGAGGTTGTCTGTCAAAGAGATCAAAAGGCTGCGGCTGAGACAGTCCCCAGCTGGGCCCTGCTGTCCACACCTAAAATCCCAGGTACTTTGAGGCCAGTTTGGCCTGTATGGTGAGACACACACAGGTTCTTGAAACAAAAAACAAAAAACCAGAAAGGCACAGAAGCATATACATCTGTAATTCCGGCACCTGGAAGGCACAGACGATGGAAACCAGCCTGACCTATATAAAATAGTGAGTTCCGGACCAGCCTGGGCTAAACGGGGACCCTACCTCAAAAAATCCAAAATGAAGAGGCACACACACACAAATAAAATCTGTGTAGCCCTACAGAAGCATGCTTTCAAAAAAGGCTCTGGGTTCCATGCCCAGGACAAAGAAATACAACTTCATGAAATGCATCAAATAGAAATTACCTCTAAATGTCACTGAGATAAAAATCAATCCCTGGCTGTGTTCTCACTGTCCGAACCAGAGAAAGTCTCTTTCTTTAGCCCTTCAAGTAGCAATCTTCCTGCTTCAGCCACTGGGTATTGGTAAATGTATGCTTTAAAGAACTCGAAGCATACTTTATGCGACTTGTTTCCCCTTTAATACCTGACATCGAGGGCCATTTCCTATTTCAGTCCCTAACATGTTTTGTTGTTTTTTTTAATTCATGGCCCCATTATATGGGCCACAAACATCTAGAAGGACACTGACAGACTCCGATAAATTCTGTCCAAAGCTTTTCAGGAATACGATAAGTGGCATTATTACAAAAACACCAAACAAAAAAATAACGCAAATGTTTGGAGTCAATAGGGCAAAAACCAAGCAGGTTTGTTTCAGGTTTGTTAATCTAAAAATGTTGTGAGCATGATTTTGGAAGGAAAAGAAAACTCACGAAAGTACAGTACAACTATCACTCCTCTACATCGAAGTGATAAATGCAATCGCAGAAAAGCAACATTTTTAGGAATAATCATTTCCTTACATTTTTAAGACAGTGTCTCAAGAAACAGCTTTGGTATATTAAAATTTCTAACTTCAAAAAAAGACATAGGTCTATCAAAAAAAAAAAAAAAAAAGAGCAACACAGGTGTCAGTTTGCAAAACGCAATCGCAGGTTGATCCAGGGGACAGCCCCAAAGTCGCAAAGCAAAGTGTGCAGAAGGAAAACTACAACTTCACTAAAGGCGCTTCGGGAAACCAAGACGAGGGAGGGAAAACTTCACTCTAACGCCACTGCGAGAGCCGAGGGCCCGGCGACTGCGCGCAGCAGCGCAAGGCGGCCCAGGCGAGTGGCGAGTCCGCGCGCGGCTCCGCAGCAGGGCCGGCGAGCTCGGCGGCGCGCGATCGAGCCAGGGCCGAGCTGCGCCGCTGCAGCCGCTGCCGCTGCCGCCGCCGCGGAGCCCGCGGAGCTCTCGGAGCTCTCGGGGCCCCGGGCAACCTGGGACCGGGTCACAGGCGGGGACGCGGAGGGACGCGGCTGCGCGGCGGCGCGCGCGGACTCACCTCGGTAGCCTATCGCTGCCGCTGCCGCCGCCGCCGCCGCCGCTTCGTCCTCCTCCTCGCCCTCGTCGTCGTCGAAGTCGTCAGCCGACCTCGGCTCCCGCCGCAGGCCGGACCCATTGTCTCCGTCCCCAGCCGCGGCCGTCGCCGGGGCCTCCCGCTCCGCGCTCGCCGCCGCCCCTGCCGCCTCCCGCCACAGCGCCGCCGGGGCCGCGGCGCTCGCCGCCTCACACCCCGCGGCCGCCACCGCCGCCGCCGCTGCGCTCGGCTCGCCCGGGCTGCGCCCGAGGCCAGGCCCGTCTCGGCGGGGCCTCTTGCGGAGCGGCTCGTCCGCCGGCTGCGACGCGGCCTCCATGGCGGCCGCCGCGGAAGGGGAGCGGGCGGCCTGAAGGGCGAGCGCCGCCTCGTCCGCCATCTTCCAACTGCCTCTCTGGCCCTCCGCCCTCGCCTCCTCTGCTCCGCTCGACGCGCGGCACTGGCGCCCCCGCGGCTCGGCTGCGGGAGATTTAAACCCCGTCACGTGACCCGCCCCTCCCCGCCCCCGCGCCGCTCCCGCCACCCACGCGGGCCGGACCACAACACGCCGGGTCACGTGGCCGGGCGCCGCCCCGCGGCCTGGGCCCTTCCCGGCCCCACCCAGGGCGGCCCGGCTCCCCTCGGCGGCCTCTGGGCGCCTCCCGCCCGCTCGGCCCGCTCGCTCGCTCGCTCGCCCGGGATCGCCCCGGTGGCTCAAGTTTGCGATGGCGCCGCCACTTCCCACCTGGGCCTCACGCGTGCACCTTGCCTGCCTGCTGCTCTTTGCCTCAAGTCGGCTTTTACCTCAGGGGCTCTGGTGAGCCCAACCTGGCCGACGGCGGCCTTCCTGAGGAGAACTCCTCCACCTGCCTTGCGCTTGCTCTGTGACAGCTCTTCCTCGGGTTACCCCTGTGGTCTCTCCTCAGGAAGTTTGCGCTCTCTCCCAACCTCCCTTCTCAAATGCAATGGAATGCCCAAGGCAGCCCTCGGGGGGCCTGTTGCCCTTCTGGAAAGATCTGGCAGTTGAGGATCTGCCCCATCTGCTCTCTGGACCCACTAGGTCCTCTGCACCTCGCTTTAGTCCTTGGTAAAATTCATATCTTGGGTGAAATGGGGCAGCAGGAGAGAGGACAGGAGGGAGAGTGGTTCTCCACAAACTTCTGTGTTAAGAGTCAGATTGGGCCTGGGCCCTTGTGACTTGGGCGGTTGATTGAACCTTTTCTAAGCCCAATTTTTAATCATCTTTAAAATGACAGGACCAGGACCAAGAGAGACTGCGTAGCTCAGTTGTAAAGTCACACTTGCCAGACAATCCCGAAGCCCTAGAGAGAAAGAGGCAGGAGGGCAAGTCGAAGATAATCTCCCAACTACATAGGAAGTTCAAAAAAGGCCTGGAATACATAAGACCTCGTCTCAAAAACGAAATTTAAAAACGATTGACCATGAGAAACCAGCTAGTCAGGTTTAAGGAAAATGATGTTATGTTTAAAAATCTTAGGCAGTCGATGGTGGCACAGGCCTTTAATCCCAATACGCAGGAGGAGACAGGAGAAGGTTCACTAAACCCTCTCTCAAAAAAACAAAAACAATCTTCTAGAATTGTAGAAATGGCTCTGTAGTTAACATCACTTGTTGCTCCTGCAGAGGCCCTAGGCTTGACTCCCATCATCCACATGACAGCTCATACCTTCAGTTCTGACACCCTCTTTTGGCAAACACAGATATGTATCGAGCCAAAAGACCCAAACACATAAAAATCCTCTTTGTTGTTGTTTTATGAGTTAGGGTTTCTCTGTGTAGCCCTGGCTGTCCAGGAGCTCTGTAGATCAGGCTGCCTTTGAACTCAGAGGCCACCTGCCTCTGCTTCCTGAACTGCTGGGATTAAAGGTGCACACCAGCAAGCCCAGCATAAAAATACATATTTAAATAATAGCATAAAAATACATATTTAAATAATTTTTCAAAATAATCCTTCACAACTCTAAGCTCCTTCACTTTCTAGTTACCATGAAATTCTGAGTACCTGTATCCATTTGGGTCATTAGGACTCAATTGCACATGGTTCAATTACGGTGGGTTTTTCCCACATTTTAGAGTTAGAGGCAGCAGGATCAGGAAATGAAAGCCATTTTCACTAGTGAATTTGAGCCCACCCTATCTCAAAAACAAAACACTAGGCACACCTGGCAGCACACACCTTTTACAGCAGGACTCAGGAGCCTGGCTGGCATGATGAGACAGACCTTTACTCCTAGCACTTGGGGCAGACGCAGGCAAATCTAGGCAGCCTGGTCTACATATGAAGTTCAGGCAAGCCAGGGCCACATAGACTCAAAGACTGAAAAATAATTAAAATTAAAATATTAAACCTGGGAGTGGTGCTATATCTCAGTGGTTAAGCACATGCAATACTCTTTCAGAGAACTCGAATTTGGTTCCCAGCACCTATTTCAGGTGGCTCACAATCATCTGTAACTCCAGTCCCAGACTATTCTGATCTCCAAAGGCAGTGTGTGTGTGTGTGTGTGTGTGTACGCGCATACACACACTCACATGCAAACAATTTTTAAAAATCCTTAGGCCCAGGATGGATGTGACTGCACTCACTTTCAACCTTAGCACTCAGGAGGCAGAATGGAGATTTGAGGCCAGCATAGTTACCATAGCAAGTTCCAAGCCAGACAGAACTGTAGAGTGAGACCCTGTCTCAAAAACAATAAATAGTAATATACTTTAGGTCCCAGGCAGTGGTACACAACTTTAATCCCAGCTCTAGGAAGGCAGCAAGCAGCGGGTGGATCTCCATGAGTTTGAGGCCAGCTTGTTTTACTTATTTCTAGGCTGCCAAGGACTACATCATTAAAGACTCTGTCAAACAAAAATAAGAAAAATGGGGACAGTGACATGGATCTATGGGGACTAGCCTGATGATAGCTTGGCTCTGGGGCTCACATGGTGGAAAAACACACCATAGCATCATGCATATATTGCTCGTGAGTGTGAGCATGCACACACACACACACACACACAAACAAGCTTGCAACTTAAAACTTAATAGAGTCTGAAAATGTACATCAGCTAGACCCAGGTCCAAGCCCCATCACTGGGTAAGCCAAATGTGATGGTTCAGCCCTATAGTACCAGCACTCAGGAGGTTGAGGCAGGAAGTCCAAAAGTTCAAGGTCCTCCTTGGCTACATGGCGACTCTGGTTATAATGAACAAGAAAAACTCCTAGCTCTATCTTCACTCTACCGATAATTGAAAACATACACTTGAATACAGTCACTCTCTGGGCCTTCGAGCTTACAAATTCACATCCGTATTTGCCGCTCTCCCCCAGGAAACTGGCCTGGCTGTTCTCACAGTTGTTTTTACAATTAGTACACTCTAAACTGAGCTTTTCACATCACAGATCCCACTTTTCCTAACCAAAAGCTCTTCTCATAAAAGAGGACCTCCAAGCCACACAGCACAAGAGGCAGGAAACTGTGCTGTTTAAGCATACGTTGAAGGGGTTTTACGAGCTAACTGTGAAAGCAAGTGGCACCTGCTACTTCTTGCATCCAGCTTTCTAGAAGTTAGTGGTTCACTTATACACAAAGAAGACTGGCAGGTTGTATTGTTCTGGAATCAGGCAAGAATCAGGAGTGAGATGTAGTATCTTTGGTACCACATAGCAATGTACAAAGCTCTGCATTCAATCCTAGCCCCTCAGAAATCAGTTATGGTGGTACGTGGTCTGCAGTTCCAGCACCTGGGAAGTGGAAGCAGGAAGATATAAAGTCACCTGCCAGTCCTGTCATGCTGGCTAGGTTTATATCAACTTGACATAGCTAGAGACATTTTGGAAGAGGGAATCTAGGTTGAGAAAATGCCCCCACTAGATTGTCCTGTCATCAAGTCTGATTGATGTGGAAAGGGCCCGGCTCACTATGGATGGTGCCACCCCTGGTCCTGGGTGCTATAAGAAAGCAGGCTGATCCAGACAGCGGTGGTGCCTTTAATCCCAGCAGGATTCATCAGGAAGCAGAGGGAAGTGGATCTCTGTGAGTTCTAGGCCAACCTGGTCTACAAAGCAAGTTCCAGGACAGCCAGGGCTACATAGAAAAACCCTGTATCTATATCTATATATATCTCTATATAGATATATCTGTATATATATCTGTATATATATATATATATATATATATATAGAGAGAGAGAGAGAGAGATAGATAGAGAGAGAGAAAGGGAAAGAAAAAAGAAAGGGAAGGAAAGGAAAGGAAAGAAGAAAGAAAAGAAAGAAAGAAAGAAAGAAAGAAAGAAAGAAAGAAAGAAAGAAAGAAAGAGCAAGTTATAGAGTACCCCAGTAAGCAGCCCTCCTCCATGGCCTCTGCCTCAGTTCCTGCCTCCAGGTTCCTGACTTGAGTTCCTGTCCTAAAGTCTCTCAGTGACTGAGTATGACCTGCAATTGGAAGCAGAAATGAACCATTCTCTCTCAAAGTTGTTTATGTCCATGGTGTTTTATCACAGCAACTGAAACCCAAAATAAGACACTTGTCTAAGCAAATTCATGGCCAGACATAAGATTCCGTACTGACTACTGGGCAGTGGTGGCTCATACCTTTAATCCCAGCACTTGGGAGGCAGAGGCAGGTGGATATCTGATTCAAGGACACCCTGGTCTACAGAGTGAGTTCCAGGATAGCCACAGCTACTCAGAGAAACCTTGTCTCAAAAAACAAAAACAAAAAACAACAAAAAAGAATCTGTCTTGAGGTGAAGGTAGAGCAGGAAGGATGGAAGGGAAAGAGGAGGCAGAAGGATGGGGAAGAAGAGAAGAGATTGAGGGGAGGTTGCTGGGGATTGTAGCTCAATAGTAGGTTATTTAGATAGAATGCCTGGGGTTTTAGCCTCACCACACAAAAGGAAAATGAAAAAGGTATTGTAGCTATGTGTATTGCCCTTGTGTTGGCCGCTGGATTGCCTATTATCATAGCAGTGGCAGCGGAGGCGCGGCGGCGGCCTATTATCATAGCAGTGGCGGCAGCGGCGGAGGCGGCAGCGGTGATTATTATTTTCCAGCACTGGGAATCAAACTAAGTATCGTGAAGTTTAAGAAAACACACTGCTGAAGCCAGGCAGTGGTGGTGCACACCTTTAGTCCCAGGATTCAGGTGGCAGAGGCAGGCAGATCTCTGAGTTCGAGGGCAGCCTGGTTTACAGAATGAGGTCCAGGACAGCCAGAGCTACAGAAGAAAACTCTGTCTAGAAAAACAAAAAAAATAAAAAATAAAAGAAAGAAAAAAGAGAGCCGGGCGTGGTGGCACACGCCTTTAATCCCAGCACTCGGGAGGCAGAGGCAGGCGGATTTCTGAGTTCAAGGCCAGCCTGGTCTACAAAGTGAGTTCCAGGACAGCCAGGGCTAGACAGAGAAACCCTGTCTCGAAAAACCAAAAAAAAAAAAAAAAAGAAAGAAAGAAAGAAAAAAGAAACACAAACACAGTGCCACTGAGAAGCACCCTCAGCTCCCCATTGTAACATTTCAAATTATTCCCTTAACCTGCTAGATCCACCCTTTGTGATTTCAGAGACAGGCTTTGTGATTAGTTGAAAGCCCAACCTGCAAAGGGACAGCATTAGGAAGTACATCTTTGGGAAATGGTTAGGTCATGAAGGTGTCAATCTCAGGAATGAATACTCTCTCCACTGTCACACACTCCTCTCTGTCTTCTCTCCCTCCTCCTCTCCCTTTCCCCTCCCTTCCCCCCTCTCTCTCCTTCCCTTCCTCTTTGGATCTTACTACCTAGCAGAAGTTGGCAAGGAATTTGTTATGAAGCCCAGGCTCAAACCTGAGAACCTTGGTTTCAGGTTTCTACACCTAAGCCTAGCATGAACATCATTTAATGACCTACTAACCAAAAAAGAGATTAGTTTCTCCTTTGGTTTGCAGAAAGCAAAAGGCTGGAAACTACCTGACTTTCAGAAAGATTTGCTATTTAGTCATCAAAGTCATTCAGGGTCTAATTTTGTGATAAGTTTGGGCTAGACTTACCAACTGCTAATTATACTCTATTTTCTTTTATTAGAGGCACCTTGCTAAAAAAGTTTGGGGAATATTAAATGACTTTAAGTCACCATAGTGAGTGCATTGAATATGTTTTTCTCCAGAATTTTGGAGTTTCACATGTAGTATACTCAGTGTATACAACAATGAAAGTCAATATAGTTTATTGCTTTGAGTTGAGATTTCCAGAGGCAGCCCAAGCTGGTTTATGATTCTCCTGTCTATCTCTCTGCTTTCTAAGTTTTGGGATTGTAGGCATGTGCCTCCATGCCTGGATTTATGTAATTTTCATTCCTTTTCCTACTCTTTCTCTTCCTCCTCCTCCTCCTCCTCCTCCTCTTCCTCTTCCTTCTCCTCCTCCTCTTCTTCTTCTTCTTCTTTTTTTTTTTTTTAAGATTTATTTTTATTTTATTATATGTAAGTACACTGTAGCTGTCTTCAGACACTCCAGAAGAGGGCGCCAGATCTCGTTACGGATGGTTGTGAGCCACCATGTGGATGCTGGGATTTGAACTTATCACCTTCGGAAGAGCAGGCGGGTGCTCTTAACCGCTGAGCCATCTCACCAGCCCCTTCTTCTTCTTCTTCTTCTTCTTCTTCTTCTTCTTCTTCTTCTTCTTCTTCTTCTTCTTCTTCTTCTTCTTCTTCTTCTTCTTCTTCTTCTTCTTCCACCTCCTCCTCTTCCTTGTCCTCTTCCTCCTCTTTCTCAGGGCCTCACTATCAAGCTGGCCTGGAACTCACAGAGATCTGAAACTCAACAGAGATCTACCTGCCTCTGTCTCATGTGTGCTAGACTTAAAGGTATGGCCCATTCCTTTAAGGTGGTGGTGTATGCTTTTGGTCTCAGCACAGAGTCAGGTAGATCTCTGTGACTTTGAGGCTAGCCTGGTCTGCAGAGTGCATTCCAGGACAGCCAGGACTACACAAGAGAAAAACCTTGTTTCAAAAAACCAAAAACAAAGCAAAAAGTCTGTCCTCTTCCTCCTCTTTCTCAGGGCCTCACTATCAAGCTGGCCTGGAACATTTTTCTTCTTTCTTTCTTTCTTTCTTTCTTTCAGCCACAAAAGGAGCTAGAGCAGCTGTTGTTTTCAGCCTTCCTCACACTGGAACCCTTTAATACAGTTCCTCGTGTTATGTTGACCCCAAACTGTACTGGCTAGTTTTGTGTCAACTTGACACAGGCTGGAGTTATCACAGAGAAAGGAGCTTCAGCTGGGGAAGTGCCTCCATGAGATCCAGCTATGGGGCATTTTCTCAATTAGTGATCAAGGGGAAAGGCACCTTGTGGGTGGGATCATCTCTGGGCTGGTAGTCTTGGGTTCTATAAGAGACCAAGCTGAGCAAGCCAGGGGAAGCGAGCCAGTAAGGAACATTCCTCCATGGCTTCTGCATCAGCTCCTGCTTCCTGACCTGCTTGAGTTCCAGTCCTGACTTCCTTTGGTGATGAACAGCATTGTGGAAGTGTAAGCTGAATAAACCCTTTCCTCCCCAACTTGCTTCTTGGTCATGATGGTTGTGCAGGAATAGAAACCCTGACTAAGACAAATTGGTACCAGCATAGTGGGGTATTCCTGTGACAATCTGACCATGTTTTGGGGAGGACTGTGGAAGGACTTTGGAACTTTGGGCTAGAAGATCCATTCGGTGTTAAGAGCGCTGTGGGATGTTGTGTAGGAGCTTGGAAGATGATGTTGAGAACAGTTCAGAAGATGGAGGCCTGGCTGTGAAACTTCAGAGGGAAGATTAAAGACTCTTATCAGGGCCATTGCTATTTTGATTGTGAAGATTCTGTGGTTCTGGTTAGCTGGGGCTGAAGAATCAGTTGTGATTAACAAGATACCAGAACTACTAAAGTAAAAACTTTGCATTACTGGTTAGCTGGAGCTAAGATATTAGTGGTGATTAAGAAGAGATCAGCATCTAGCCGGGCGTGGTGGCGCACGCCTTTAATCCCAGCACTCGGGAGGCAGAGGCAGGCGGATTTCTGAGTTCGAGGCCAGCCTGGTCTACAAAGTGAGTTCCAGGACAGCCAAGGCTGTACAGAGAAACCCTGTCTCGAAAAACAAAAAAAAAAAAAAAACAAACAAGAAGAGATCAGCATCATTGAGGTGACATCTTCTGGGAAGTGTTTTCTGAAAGCACAAAGAGGCTGTGTTCCAGAGATAGCCAAAGTTGTACCCCACTATGCTGGTACCTCATGCTGCAGCAGGAGTTGTTAATGTGTAAGAGTCACCCAGGTGGTACTGGTTTTGAAGGCATGAAGGGGTCACGCACAGCAGCTGAGGCTCAGCACTGTGAGAGGCCACAGAAGGCCATTGGTGAAGGTGCGGCCTCAGTTGCAATTGATGGCCCAGGAATGAAGGGGTCATGCAGTGTTTTAGAGATGCCAGTACCATGAGATGACCACCAAGAACAGCAGCAGCAGTGGAGTACAGGCAGCTGGAGCCTAGAGGACAACATGTGTGCTACAAAGGGCATGACTGGAGAAGTAACCCAAGCCCTTGGAGCAGCCCAGAAGATCGTGAGTTGGATCCCAGACATTGGACAGTTGGAGTTTAATTTTTGCTTTTGATTGTGACTGTGCCCTGATATTTTTCCCTCTTGAAGGAAGAAATATTTTAGTGGATCCCACAGTTAGGAGACTTTTAATTGTAAAAAGACTTTGGATTTTAAAAGACATTGGATATTTTTAAAGGATTGAACTTTTAATATGTAAAGACTGGGGGACTTTTAAATTGTTTAGATCTTGGGGATGAATAAGAAACTAAGGGTTGAGGCTTACTAGTGATGTGTTTGTGTGTCAAGTTGACAAGGGGTCAATTGTATTGGCTAGTTTTGTGTCAACTTAACACAGGCTGGAGTTACCACAGAGAAAGGAGCTTTAGTTGAGGAAGTGCTTCCATGAGATCCAGCTGTGGGCATTTTCTCAATCAGTGATCAAGGGGGAAGGCACCATGTGGGTGGGATCATCTCTAGGCTGGTAGTCTTGGGTTCTATAAGAAAGCAAGCTGAGCAAGCCAGGGAAAGCAAGCCAGTAAGGAACATCCCTCCATGGCCTCTGCATCAGCTCCTGCTTTCTGACCTGCTTGAGTTCCAGTCCTGACTTCCTTTGGTGATAACAGCAGTGTGGAAATTTAAGCTGAATTAACCCTTTCCTCCCCAACTTGCTCCTTGATCATGATGTTTGTGCAGGAGTAGAAACCCTGACTGAGACACCCAACCATAAAGTCATTTTGTTGCTACTTCATACCTGTAATTTTGCCACTGTTATGAATCATAATGTAAAGAATCATAATGTAAAATCTGATGTGCAGACTATCTGATGTTTAACCCCCAAAGGGGTCGAGACCCACAGGTTGAGAACATGTGTGCGTATGAGATGGCCCAGTGTTTACAGTCACTTGCTGCTCTTATGGAGAACTGACTTTCATTCCCAGCCCCTAAGTCAGGTGGCTCACAACTGCCTGTAAGTCCAGTTCCAGGGAATCCAATGTCCTCTGGCTTCTGGTGGCACTTGCATACAGTGGTGCATATAAACTCACGTAGGTGCACATATGTCATGAGCCATTTTGCCTTCTTCTGTAAGAGTCTACCTGCCAGGCAGAGTCAAGGCAGGTCAGGGTCTGCTGACAGATTTCCTGGCCTTCTAATACACAGAACAATAAAAAGAGATATACTTGATGCTCAAGGTGATAGGGCAAACATTCTATTAATCCTGGTGGAAGAAACAGGGAGGCCTCCAGATAAAAACAGATATCCTGTGTATTCGCCAACCATTGTTTATGCTAGCTTGTGATTTTTGCTTCCCATGGCACTGTGGGGTATAAAAAGGCTATGTAAAATAAACTCAGGGCTTCAGTATTAACCGGAAGCCCTCCTAATCTATCTCTCATCTCTCTCTCTCTCTGTCTTTCCTAGAATCATCCTCACTGCTCCTGCAGAGACCATTCGACTCCTGCTGGTGGGTCTGGCACACATGTATACACATAAATTAAAAAAAAAAAAAAAAAAGAGCCGGTCATGGTGGCACATGCCTTTAATCCCAGCACTGGGGAGCCAGGGCTACACAGAGAAACCCTGTCTCGAAAAACCAAAAAAAAAAAAAAAAAAAAAAAAAAAAAGTCGGTAATAGAGACAACCCTGTCCTAAGGATTCTCTTTGGAACTCAGGGCAGGGCTAGCCAGAGGGGAACACATCTGCCTGCAGGGGAGGACTGAAACTCCAGTTCAGACACAAGTTCCTTCTGGTGAACAGCTTTAGAACTAGATCTTTAGCTTTTTTTTTTTTTTTTTTTGGTTTTTTCGAGACAGGGTTTCTTTGTTTAGCCCTGGCTGTCCTGAACTCACTTTGTAGACCAGGCTGGCCTGGAACTCAGAAATCCGCCTGCCTCTGCCTCCCGAGTGCTGGGATTAAAGGTGTGCGCCACCACGCCCCGGCTGATCTTTAGCTTTTAATAGTGGAGGTAGGCTTTCATCTCTCCTCCAATTTCAGCCCATCCCCCTAAAAGATTTTAGAGCATTGTTGAGTTCCTGTTAAGAGGTTAAGGTCTGGGGGCTGGTGAGATGGCTCAGCGGGTAAGAGCACCCGACTGCTCTTCCAAAGGTGATAAGTTCAAATCCCAGCAACCACATGGTGGCTCACAACCATCTGTAACGAGATCTGGCTCCCTCTTCTGGAATGTCTAAGGACAGCTACAGTGTACATACATATAATAAAATAAAATAAATCTTTAAAAAAAAAAAAAAGAGGTTAAGGTTTGGTCAGTTACTATTTTAATACTAAATTCTGTACCTGAAGGTCTAGTTGCCTAGGAGTGAATTCTCAGCAGCTTCCATTGTGCAAACCTTGTTCCTTAGTTTAAAACTATTGGTTGAATAAAAATGGCTACAGCCGGGGGCTGGCGAGATGGCTCAGTGGTTAAGAGCACCAACTGCTCTTCCGAAGGTCCGGAGTTCAAATCCCAGCAACCACATGGTGGCTCACAACCATCCGTAACGAAATCTGATGCCCTCTTCTGGAGTATCTGAAGACAGCTACAGTGTACTTACATATAATAAATACAAATAAATCTTTAAAAAAAAATGGCTACAGCCAATTACTGGAGGGATTAGAGGTGGGGGAGGGTGTTGAGTTAGCTGGGGTTGGGGGTTGCAGAGGCAGAGAGAGAGACAGACAGAGAGAGAGAGAGACAGAGACAGAGAAGAAGGGAGGGAGGGAGTAAGGGAGGGAAGAGAAAGCCTTCCTGAGAGGCGGTGGACCATGAACACGTGGCAAGGAGAACCATCACGTATTTGGGGTCCACCATTGTGGAAGTAGCCAGGCTTTAGCCCTTAGAAAAGTAGATTAGTAGATTGCTGCCCCCCCAGTAATTGTCAAGGCCAAATAAAATAACAATAGTCAGAGTCTCATTCATTTGTAAACTAGAGGAGGGATAAATTCAAATTGGATCAACTCCAGGGATAGAACTACCACTGGCATTGGGTAGAGACTTAACATTCCAGGCTACCCAAAACAAAGGCATTTGCCCAGTAGGGCCTATCAACTCACTGGCTTTGGGGGCATAGCTCAAGACTGAGTCACCTTTTTTTAATTTGTATTTATTTTTATGTGTATGTGTCTGTGCTGCATGTGTGTTGATGCCCACGGTTTGTGGTCTGTCTGTCTGTGTCTCCTGTATGCAGATGCTAATGGAGACCAGTGCAGGCTTCAGATCCCCTGAATGGGGAATTGCAGGCCTTTGTGGGCTGCTAGGGAGGGGGTCCTGGGAACCGAGCTCTCCTCTGAGGAGCACTGAGCACTTTAGCTGCTGAGCCTTCTCTTCCAGTAGCTCCTCCTCCTCTGCTCTGTCCCTTTCAGACTCTGCCCAGAGGGTAACTGTGCTTTCCCCAGTAATTTGAGATTTTGGCTTTTTCTTTTTTTCTTTTTTTCTTTTTCTTTTTTTTTTGGTTTTTCAAAACAGGGTTTCTCTGTATAGCCCTGGCTGTCCTGGAACTCACTTTGTAGACCAGGCTGGCCTCAACTCAGAAATCCGCCTGCCTCTGCCTCCCGAGTGCTGGGATTAAAGGAGTGCGCCACCACGGCCCGGCTGAGATTTTGGCTTTTTCATTCTTTCCTTGAGGCTACATCTTATTTGACATGCATAAACCCAGGAAGGGACAATGTGGTGGTTTGAATATGCTTGGCCCATGGAAAGTGGCACTGTTAGGAGGTGTGGCCTTGTTAGAGGAAGTGCGTCACTGTGGGAGTAGGCTCTGAGGTCCTATGCTCAAGCTCTGTCCAGTGCAGAAGAGACCCTCCTCCTGGTTGTCTGGGAAAGAGAGACTCCTGGCTGCCTTAGGATCTGGATGTAGAACTCTCAGCTTCTCCTCCTGCACCATCTACCTGCATGTGGCCATGGTTCTCACCAAGACAAAAAGGGACCGAACCTCTGAAACTGTAAGCCGGCCCCAATTAAATGTTTGCTTTTATAAGAGTTGCCTTGGTCATAGTGTCTCTTCACAGCAATAGAACCCTAAGATAAATGGCTCTCTCTCCTTTTCCTTATCCTCCAGGCATCTGAAATGTACAGCTTTCCTTCCTTGTGCTCATTCGTTCGTTCGTTCGTTCGTTCGTTTTACATTTTTCCCAGACACAGTTTCTCTATGTCTTGGAGCTCAGTCTGTAGTCCAGGCTGGCCTTGAACTTGCAGAGATCCACTTGCCTCAGGAGTGTCTGGATTAAAGGCATGCACCACTACTGCCCAGCTTTTTTCTCTTAAACCAGTTAAATTGTTTGTTTTGTTTTGTTTTTCCAGACAGGGTTTCTCTGTGTAGCCCTGGCTGTCCTGGAACTCACTCTGTAGACCAGGCTGGCCTCGAACTCAGAAATTTGCCTGCCTCTGCCTCCCAAGTGTTGGGATTAAAGGCGTGTGCCACCACGCCCGGCTTTAAATTGTTCTTAAGCTTCCCTCCAAACCTGCCCTTAAATTCTTTTTTTTTTTTTTTTGGTTTTTCAAGACAGGGTTTCTCTGTATAGCCCTGGCTGTCCTGAAACTCACTTTGTAAACCAGGCCGAGACAAAGAGCGGGGTGGTAATAGCAAGCACTCAGAAGCAGAGGCAGGCAGATCTCTGAAATCAAGGCCAGCCTGGGCTACAGATTGAGTTCCAGGTCAGCCAGGACTGCACAGAGAAACCCTGTCTCAGGAAACCAACAGAGAGAGAGAGAGAGAGAGAGAGAGAGAGAGAGAGAGAGAGAGAGAGAGAGAGAGAGAGAACACCTCAATTTCCCCGGAAACAGAAAATTTGAAGCTTGTAACCTGGCCTTGCTTCCAGTCTCATTTGCAGCTCCCTGACCTGACTACTATGTAAGAAGCAACAGGTTGATGTCCCTCTGCTACGAAGCCATTCCATTCCACCCCTCCCAACCTGTGATGTACTGAAATTCCCAGAAACTGTAAGTCAAAACACATCCTTTCTCCTCAAGTTGCTTCTGACAGATATTCTGTCAGTGACAAGAAAAGTGACTGCTCGTAAGTACCGCTGTGGCCTGTGACTACCAGGAGACGACAGCTCCTTCCTTGTTAGGCTTTTCAGGCAAGCCACTACTGTATGTCCTGAATCTAAGGTTCATCCAGCTGCAAATCAAAATTAAGAGGGTGAGGTGGAAAGATGGCCTAGCAGGTAAGAGCATTTACCATCCAATCCTGAAGACCAGAGTTCAGATCCCAGTACCCACAGAATAAGCCAGCCGTCCTGGGCATGCCTGTAACTTCAACTCTGGGCCAAGGAGGGCGTGGGGATAAGAGGATGGCTAGAGTCTGCTGGCTGTTCAACCTGGAAAAAATGTGAGGTTCAGGGAAAGACCTTAACTAAAGGATCAGGCAGACAGTGGTAGGTGGCTGAACATGCACAGACACACAAATAAATAAATAAATGCTCTTCCAGTTTAGACCAGAGGCTTGAGCATGAGAAAATTTTGGTGTCTCTCAGTCTTGGAACCCATCCCCTGTGGACGTCAAGGGCTGACTGAATTCTGTAGGATTGTGTCGGTAAAACTGGAGAGACACCCTGAGAAACTTCTGATTTGGTTTTTCTTGTTTAGGGACAGGGTCTCCTTTTTCCCAGGTTAGCCTCAGACTCACTATGTAATCAAGGATGACTTTGTACTCCTGATCTTCCTGGATAAACTTCCAGTCTGGAATTATACAAATGAGCCAACAGCCTGAGCTTTAAACATTGCTGGGGATTAAACCCAGGTCACAGTGCCAACTGAGCCACATCCTTAGCCAGCTAGTCTGACTTTGAAGCAATGTTACAGTGCTTCTGAGAGACCCACATGGCAGAGAACCACTGGGGACTCTGTCAGTGGCAACTGAAAGCTGGTGGCTGTGATCTCAGACCTGCAGCCACAGCAGGTGGATCCTGGCAAGAATATGTAAACTAAGGCCAAGACCTAGGCTGGAGAGATGGCTCAGCCTTTAAGAGCACCGACTGCTCTTCTGAAGGTCCTTAGTTCAAATCCCAGCAACCACATGGTGGCTCTACCCATAATGAAATCTAATACCCTCTTCTGGGGTGTCTGAAGACAGTGAAAAGGTCAGCTCTGGAACTTTGGGAAGGTCATGAAACTCTTGCCCCTCAGGAAGGGAGAAGCTAATTAACATTTCTAAGTCCACTTGTCTGAACTGTCCTGTGGGTGGGGACACATTCTGCAACACATTGCCCACATTCAGACAAGGGAAGTCCTTGTCACCTCATTTCCTAAAGACCAATCGGTTTTAAGGGTGTACTGTTCTGCTAATCATATCGTGCCTACTTGCTGATGCTCTGTTCTGCCCCTGGAAACCATATAAATTCTCGCCAAACGGGCACGGGGGAGGGGGTGAAGGAGGGGGGTGTCTCCGCCTCTCCTTGGGGCCTGGGATGACACAGGTTTCTGTGCCGATTTTCATTCAGATGTGTTTCCTCTTGTTTTTTGCATCAATCCCAGCTCCACTTGGTTCATTCAGAGGCTTCCAGGTAAGCTAAGGCTCCCTGGAGTCTTACAACACTACAGTGTACTTACATATAATCAATCAATCATTCAATCTTTGGGCTGGAATGAGCAGGGCCAGAGTGAGCGAGTTGGAGAGAGAAGAAAAAGTGTCTGAAGAAAGCTACAGTGTACTTAAATATAATAAATAAATAAATAAATAAATAAAGGACAAGACCTAAGCCCCAAGCTAAGAGTAAGATCTCAGGTGATTAAAATAACTTCACTGCCGTGAATACTGCTTGGTCCCCCAAGACATTCCTTTTCACAAGATTTCACATTTAGACAAAAGCTACTATTATTACCTCAGGGACTTGAAGAAAGTTTCTACCTGCTTTAAAAAAAAATTTTTTTTAAAGGGAGGGGGGGTCATTTTCCTTATCTCTGACCAGAGGAACAGATGGCCACTTGACTCTCCATTAACATATGACTGGTGTCTATTAACTTGTCCTGGGTGGCTTCCAGGATCCCTTAGTTCCTGCTCACAATCCCAGCCCATCCCACAAATCCCCTATACTGGCTGATTTTGTGTCAACCTAACATGCGGGAAGGAAGCAGCCTTAGTTGAGGAAATGCCTCCCTGGTAAGGCATTTTCCCAATTAGCGATCAATAGATCAATAGGGAAGTAAGTGGAGCCATCCCCAGCTGTGGTCCTGAGCTCTATAGGAAGGCAGGCTGAGCAAGCCAGTGAACAGCATTCTTCCTGGCTTGTGCGTCACCAGCTCCTGCTTCCAGGATCCTACCCTGCTTGGCTTCCTGTCCTGACTTCCTTCAAGGATGGAGAGTGATGAGAAAGAGCAGGCCAAATAAACCCTTTCCCTGGCAACTTGCTTCTTGGTCATAGTGTTTCACTGCAGCAACAGAAACCCCAACTAAGGCACCCCATTTCTCTAGTTCCCATCAATCCTGGAAATCTTTCTCCTGCTGCTTCTCCTTGCTTTCCCTAGAGACAGCCTTGGCAGTTTGGAATAAACTTTTCCCTCTTCACCCACAGAACGGCTATTTTGGTTTCTGTGCCTATTTTCATTCAGATGTGTTTAAGCCCTGCCAAGATTCCTCACTCATAGAAATTGAGATAATGAATATGTCTCTCTCTCTGTTATTATTTTTTTTTTTCCTAAGCCACTATGTTCCTGGTAATTTGCTAAGCAAAATAGAAAACTAATACAGATGGTTTGTAGTAAGGGAATAAATGTTTTTCATAGGACATAATAAAACATGTTCCAGCTACTATATTAAACAACCTACAAACCCTTTAAAAGAAATTAGGTTGCTGGGCGTGGTGGCGCACGCCTTTAATCCCAGCACTTGGGAGGCAGAGGCAAGAGGATTTCTGAATACAAGGCCAGCATGGTCTACAAACTGAGTTCCAGGACAGCCAGAGCTACACAGAGAAACCCTGTCTTGAAAAACCAAAAAAAATGGGGCTGGTGAGATGGCTCAGCGGGTAAGAGCACCCGACTGCTCTTCCGAAGGTGATAAGTTCAAATCCCAGCATCCACATGGTGGCTCACAACCATCCGTAACGAGATCTGGCGCCCTCTTCTGGAGTGTCTGAAGACAGCTACAGTGTACTTACATATAATAAATAAAATAAATCTTAAAAAAAAAAAAAAAAAAANAAAAAAAAAAAAAGAAAGAAAGAAAAGAAAGAAGGAAATTAGGTTCCATGTTTATCTACATTTTTTTTAACCTGGTTTCAATTTGTTTGATTTCTGAGACAAGGTCTCATGTAACTCTGCCTGTCTTGGAACTCACTATGTAGACCAGGCTAGCCTTCATTTCCCTGAGATCTACTGGCTTCTGCCTCCTAAGTCTGGGACTAAAGGCTTGTACCACCACCCTTGGTTAAATGTCTTTTTTTTTTTTTTTTCATTTCCAATGTGATTTTTCAGCTATATATTTCCAGTTAACGTTAAAAAAAAAAAGTGCCCGGCATGGAGATGCACGCCTTTAATCCCAGCACTCGGGAGGCAGAGGCAGGCGGATTTCTGAGTTCCAGGCCAGCCTGGTCTACAAAGTGAGTTCCAGGATAGCCAGGGCTATAAAGAGAAACCCTGTCTCGAAAAACCAAAAAAAAAAAAAAAAATGTGTACTGTCGGTCTGCAAGTGTATATGCCCATTTATGGAGGTCACAAGGAAGCTAGAAAATGCATGGAACTGGAGTTCTAGGTAGTTGTGAGCTGCCTGATATCAAACTCTTGTTCTTAGCAAAGGCAGCAAGCACTCTTAACCACTGAGCCATCTTGCCAGCCCCTCCAGTTATATTGAAGGAAATGAGCTTTATATACATATACTGCTTTAGATACTTCATTGGGTTCTTTCACTGAGTGACATTTTTTTTTGACAATTAAGTTGATTTATTCAACTGTCTTAGGCATCTGCAATGGTGACTTCAACCTCAACTCCCTGCTCAATACTGATGGAAGTAATCTGCTTAACAATCTCAGAAGGACTATGTAAATCAATGAGTCGCTGTGGATCCTCATCTGGAAGCGATCCCATGTCTTGGAACCTTCACCACAAGGTGTTTTTCTGATAGTGGTTCTCAGAGTCTTGGTAGGCATGCACACAGGTCCTTTCACTTTCAGATTCTTTTCCTTGGTGCCTCTGATCAGGTCCGCACAAACCTTCTCCAGCGACTTCACGTTGCAGCTGGTGAGCGTGATTTGTATTCGGTGAATCGCCACTTCGGGCTCCACGGGCGTCTTTCCGGTATCTTTAAATGCCATGGGTGAGGCACGGCTTCTTGACCGACTTGTTCCTCTGCGCGCACCGCGGGGACTCAGAAAGACTGAGTGACATTTTGTAAATTAGTATTGTCACTTAAGAGAACTTATTTATTCATTTGTGTATGCAAATGATGTTGTACATACATACATACATACATATGTGTGTAGGCAGACACCAGTACATATGAACGCCAGAGGTTGACATCTAATTGTCCTCAATTTTCAATAATTTCTCTGAGACAAATGCCCAGAGCTAACCTATTGGCTACCAAGCTCCAGGCCTCCTCCTGCTGCCTCAGTTTCCCCAGTGCTGCTGGTATAGCTGTCTGGAGTCCTTACACAGCTTGAGTTTAAGAGCCTCAGATATGGGTGACAAGAAAAGAAGAAAGACAGATAGATATACAGAAAATCTGTGATCAGGCGGTCTGGGCTCTGTGGAGCAGCCTTAGTCAGCATAGTGGAAGCTCATTGTATTTATTATATACATTTGAACTGGGATGCAGGGTTAGTGCATACAGTTGAACAAGGAGGCAGGTTTGGCTAATCTCAGCAGCAGCAGCAGCAGTTGTAAGAAAGGGTTCTTCAGGTGGAAAATTCTGAGAGAAAACTACAGGGTTCCTCTTTGTCACAGGTTGTCAACATTCACACTCTGACCACAGGAAGGCTTTGCCATCTCGTTCAGCCTAACCTTGTGTGGTGGTTTGAATACGCTTGGCCCATGGGTAGTGGCATTATTAGGAGGTGTGGTCTTGTTGGAGGAAGTGTGTCACTGTGTCAGTAGGCTTTGAGGGTTCCTGGTGCTCAAGCTCCACCCAGTTTGGAAGAGGCCCTCCTCCTAGTTGTCTGCAGAAGAGAGAGTCTCCTTTTGGCTGCCCTCGGACCAAGATGTAGAACCGCCAGTTCCTTCTCCAGCACCATGTCTATCTGAACACAGCAGCATGCTTCCTGCCATGAATGGACTGACCCTCTGAAACTGTAAGCCAGCCCCAGTTAAATGTTGTCCTTGGTCATGGTATCTCTTCACAGCAATGGAAACCCTAACTAAGACAGTAGTTGGTATTAGGGATTGGGGTATTGCTGTGATAGACCTGACCATGTTTCTGTTTGGAGGAATGTGGATTTGGGGACTTTAGGTTTGTAAAGTAGTGGTATGCTTTAAGCGGGGCTTAATGAACCAGACTAGTAGGAATATGAAAAACATTGGTGCTGTTTAGTATGTGGCCTAGAGACTGTTCTTGAAATAATTTGGTGAAGAATGTGGCTGCTTTTTGCCCTTTTCTGGGGAGACTGCCTGAGTTTAAGGTGAAGAAATTCACATTGGTTGCATTGAGAAAGGAAGTCTCCAAAAAGCCCAGCACTGGTTTACTCTCATAAAGAGTGCTTTTATTAAGTGTAAGTTTGTTGTTTTTCAAACCCTATTTTATTTATTTATTGTTTTTTGTTTTGTTTTGTTTTTTTGAGACAGGGTTTCTCTGTGTAGCCCTGGCTGTCCTGGAACTCACTCTGTAGACCAGGCTGGCCTCAAACTCAGAAATCTGCCTGCCTCTGCCTCCTGAGTGCTGGGATTAAAGGCGTGCGCCACCACGCCCAGCTTCAATATTTTTAATAATGGTTTTAAAATGTTTTAACTTCTTTTCTAGCCCACTACCCACCAGAGGTAGTGGAAAAGAAATGTTATTGAGATACAGGAGAAGTGGACCTGTTTTGGAATTGTTCTTTGGAGCAAATCCCATCTGCATTGTCTGGACATCAGCAATTTAGCTCATAGGATTCAGCTGCTCGATCTACTGACAAATTCTTTACTAATATACTAGCAATCCAATTCAGTGTCAGAATAGCAGACAGAGAGATCTATACTTTTGGCATGTTCTAGCAGAAACATTCAGGCCTCAGCCAAGTTGGCACAAGTCAGCAGGAGCAACCAAGACCACCAGTGACGTTAGGAGAAATTCTCTGTTTTGCCTCTCTCAACAAAGGGAAGATCAGCAAAGACTCAAGAAGGGTAAAGCTAGCTATGCAAGCAAGCCCTCATCACTATCTATTGAGTCCTGTTTATACTTCCTTCAAATATCCCATGTCCTCCATGGGGCTTGCCTCACCACATGTCTTGCCTCAGTACTAGAGTCTGTATCAGCTGACATCACTCTGTCTATCAGCCGGTGTCTATCAGCTCTATCAGCTACGGAAATGGCAAGAAGCCCCCAGAACACCACCAAAAGTTCTTTCAGTGCATTTCTTTCTATGGAGTCACCACAAACAGACTCAACAACACAATGTCAGGCAAACCAATAAATGGGTGTTTGTTGTTAGTGAAATCTTCATCACACATTCTTTCACGTGCTTGCTTTAGCAAAACATCTTTTCAGCTGTGTCTATGTCAGGAAAACACTCCTTCATGTGTTTACTCCAGCAAAACACAATCTGACACAACTCACTTGCCAAAGAAACCAGAAGTTTCCACTTCAGTAGTAAGCTTAGAAAGGAAAAAATACAAATGTGCTGTTGAAGTATTAAAGGGACACCAGGAAGTGGAGTGGAACTAAATCCTGTGTCCATAGATATTAAATATAATTAGGGGAGTAGTGATTGTGGGGCAAGATCCCACCCAGCTAAGCTTATTGTTTATGCTTTTGCAATTTGAACAAGGGATAGTTATATCATGTGAAGTGTCATTATGACCTGGATTATTATTTTCATTTGGGCTTTTAATCTGGAGTGAACTAGCATCCAGAAATGGAAGGTACCACTTGTGATCCAGATCTTGAGGCTGGAAGACACAAGCTCTTGATCTGGATCTTGAGGTATATCTGCCATAAAAAGCTTAGGCTCAGGCATGGTGGTACATACCTTTAATCCCAGAACGCAGGAGTCAGAGACTTGCAGATCTCTGAGTTCAAGGTCAGTTTACAGAGTAAATTCGTGCTTAAACACTGAAGGATATAATAGAATAAGGGGGCCATGTTCCAGCCCCAGCAAGCAGCAGAACTCACCAGCTTTGGCCATGGCTCTGGCTTTAGAGTCAAGAATAGAAGGGACTGGGCTGGCAAGATAGCTCAGCGGATAAGAGCACTGGCTGCTCTTCCATAGGTCCCGAGTACAAATCCCAGCAACCACATAGTGGCTCACAACCACCCGTAATGAGATCTCACACCCTCTTCTGGTGCATCTGAAGACAGCTACAGTGTACTTATGTATAATAATAAATAAATCTTTTGGCCAGAGCAAGCAGGGACTGAGTGAGCAGAGTTGACCAGAAGGAGAGGACATCCTAAATTCAATCCCCAACAACCACATGAAGGTTCACAACCATCAGTACAGCTACAGTATACTTATACATAAATAACTCTTAAAAAAATAAAAGAATGGAAGGGACTACTGGAACAATTGATGACAATTGATGCTGATTTGCTGGAGCTAAGGAATTAGTGGTGATTAAGAGACCAGCATCACTGAGGTGAAATCTTCTGGGAAATATTTTCTGAGAGCACAAAGAAGCTGTGTTCCAGAGATAACCAAGGTTGTACCTCATACTACAGCTGTGCATGGTAATGTATAAAAGTCACCAAGGTGGTACTAGTTTGAAGTGTAGAATCCAAAATAAATTCAAGGATCACCTAGCCCCTTCCCCTCTGAAGGGACTTTCAGAAACATAGCAGTCAAAATGACTAAGTCTACAGCTGCCAAAACAAAATGAACTATTCTCAAAAAAAAAAAAAAAACAACAAAACTATAACAAGATTAGCAGTTCCCAGAGAATTCCCCTACCCTGAATTCTGGAAAAACAAAAAACAAAACATGTACACACACAAACTGCCCCTACCTTGTCGATAGCTGTGACGTTAATAGCTATGATGTTAATAGCTGACCCATAAGTTCAAAATGTACTGCTGCTTTGCTGAATAACCCACTATAAGGGTAGGCAGAATGAGTCACTAGGCCAAAGGTAGTCACCCTATGCAAACCAACCAATACCTGAAAAGGTTACTTGCTACACCAATTAGAATAAGCTAGCTAGCCCTGTTGCCTAAATCTGCCCCTTACAAGGTATAAAAAGTGTATTCTTTCTTTGTTCGGAGTTTCTCCTCTTGCCTGCATGCTGAGGAAGGTCCCCAATGCATTGGATCAATAGGAATCCTCATGCGGTTTGCAGTGATGCTAGTCTCTGTGGTCTTTGTGAGTGAGGGTCTTTTGGCAAACTCCAACAGAAGGCATGAAGGAGTCATGAAAAGCAGCTGAGTCTTCGCACTGTGAGAGGCCAGTGAAGGCCATTGGTGAAGGTGCAGCCTCAGTTGTAGGACTGAAGGGGTCATGCAAAAAAGTTGAGACTGAGTATTATGAAGAAGCCCATGGGAGGCTGTGTAAGGGTCCATGATTTGCCAAAGAATGATACCCCAGACTCAAATAGCATGTAAACACAAAGAGTGTTTTATTCTGCAGAAGGCTAGCATGCTGGGGTCTACCATTACCAAGGTAGAGAAACAGCCAAGTGAGCTCGCAGGCTCAATTTAAAGTACATTGGAATTCCCAGGTAGGTGAGCTTTATCTTACTCTATCTCTAGGCATTCCGGAACCATTATGGGGCATGAAGGCTGGAGCCTGGGGTTTTTTCTATTAGTAATTGACTTGCCTGAGTTTTCCTGGACTTGCCTAGTTCTTAGGCCTAGTCTCCTTAATTGCCAATTTGAAGTCTGTCATGGAATCAGCCTAGCCTTCTCAGCTGTTGGTGAAGCCTAGTTGTAGTGGAAGACCCCAGCATATTGGAGATGCCAGTATTGTGGGATAACCCAGGAAAGCCGCAACAGTGGAGTGAAGTCAGCCTGAGCCTAGAGTGCTACAGAGACCAGAGCTGGAGAAGTGACCCAAATCCTTTGGAGAAGCCCAGAAGATCATGTGTGGATCACAGACATTGGAACAAGAAGCTGTGAAGTTGTAGTTGCCTTGGAGACCCCAAATGAGAGATGCCAGAGTCGTGGGATACCTGCCTAGCACTCTAGCAAGGGCAGAGCTGTCAATCTGAGGCCAGCTGGGGCTACATAAAGGGAACTTTAAAAACAACATACCTTAGAACTGGGGGCAGTGGCCTATAATTCTAATACTCGGGAGATAACAAAGATTTTTGCTTGTTCTTCCAGACAGGGTTTCTTTATATAGCCTTAGCTGTCCTAGCACTTACTCTGTAGTCCAGGTTGGCCTTGAACTCACAGAGATGCATCTGTCTCTGCCTCCTGAGTGCTAGAATTAAAGGGAGACTCTAGAGCACACCTATAATCCCAGCACTTGGAAAGTGCAGACAGAAGAGCCAAAGTTCAAGGTCATCCTCAGCTTCTAGTGAGTTGGAGGCCAGCAGGGCTGTGGGGGACCTTGTCTCTAAAACCAAACATGCTCTTGACCGTTGGGGCCTCCCAAGTGGGGAAACAGTTTCACAGATTAAAAACTTGAACATTGAATTATTATTATTACTATTATTATTATCAGTATTTATTGTCAGTGTTCTATTGCTGTGAAGCTATACTGTTAATTCCACTGGGCAAGAATAAGACCACCATGACAAATTTGAGCCATATTTGAAGCAAACTTGATTTTTATTGGGGTGCATCAAAAACTGGCCAGTGACTGTCTCCTAAGTTGGGTTTAACAGAGCAGCGTTGAGTCCATTTTGTGGGTACCTTTTAAGGAGTAAAATAAGTTCTTTCTTTCTTTCTTTCTTTCTTTCTTTTTAAGGAGTAAAATCATAGGTTCTTCCTTCCTTCCTTCCTTCCTTTCTCTTTCTTTTTAAGATCCTGTCCTTTTTTTTCTATTTTTTAAAAAGATTTATCTATTAATTTTATGCATATGAGTTCACCACCATTGCTCTCTTCAGACACACCAGAGGAGGGCACCAGACCCTATTACAGGTGGTTGTGAGCCACCATGTGGTTTCTGGGAATTGAACTCAGGACCTCTTGAAGAGCAGCCAGTGCTCTTAACTGCTGAGCAATCTCTCCAGCCCCATAAGTAGTTTCAAAGCAGGCTTACAGAAGACACATCAGAGCAGTAAGGAAGTTTGGGGATCAAACAGAAAAGACTTATCCTCAGTCCTGCCATTTTGTTTTCAAAACTCCATTTTAACTGTAAGGTGAAATTAACTTCAAGTTCCCAAGCTCTAGAAGGGCTTCCTAGATGGACAGTCTAATTCCTCCTTATTCTTCCTTTGTTCACAAAGCATAAAAACTGTCCCTAAGCAGGAAAGAACAAATGATTCTGATGATGGAAAATTGTAACTGCATCTTGGCACAGATATTTGTGGTTTTCAAGCTTAAAAAATGTAACATTCTGGGGTGAGGGGCGAGGTGGGCGTTGTGTTAAAGTTCAGCTCTGATGTCTCCTGTGGCCCGGATGGATCAGTAGGCCTGAGTGCAATACATTTTTGTCATCTGCTTAAATACTAAGATGAACGTTTGAGAACACAGCTCCTGAGTCTGTGCTCTTGGTAGTCAGTTTCTGATCAGATTTTGCTTTTATCCCCACCCCCAGACTCTTGGCCCCTTTAGACCCTAACAGAAGTACAGAAAAATCTCAAACAACAATAAAAAAACAAAAACAAAAACAACATCTGGGTGATGTCACCATCATGTGGATTAGGGAGATTTAGGGTGTTCTAAAAAAACAAGTCAAGGTCATGGGTTGGGGCAGGTCAGGCTCCAGGAAATACACTTAAAAACAGGGACTCCATTCTTACAGTAAAAGAGAAGTTATTCTTAACAATATAGCACAATGCATCCTGCCTTCAAAATGGAGTCAGGCAGGTTCTTCAACACCATGACCAAGGCAACTCCTATAAAAGAAAGCATTTGGGGCTGGCTTACAGTTTCAGAGGTTTAATATATCATCCTTATGGGGGTGGGCAGGCTGAGGGTTCTACATTGGGACCTGCAGGCAGCAGAGAGACCCTGGGCCTGGCTTGGGCTTCTAAAACCTCAAAGCCCACTCCTAGTAACAGTTCTCCAATAAGGCCACACCTCCTAATCCCTCTCAAGTAGGGCCACTCCCTAATGAGCAAGCATTTAAATATATGAGCCTTACCTCTACAAGGATAAGTTTGGTGTGTTAATAATTAAAACAAACAAAAAAACTCTGTCCCAGAGGGACACCATAGAACAGACCGGACTCGAACTATGTATCCGGTCCGACCGGAACGGAGACCGAGGATTTACGATCTAATTTCCGTCCACGGGAGTATCGTGGACTACGATAAATTAAAGTAAATTTTTAGGAAAATTTTTCTTTTTCTTGTCTTTCAGTTTTATTTTAGCAAAAGAGACACACTTAAAGAGCTGTAAAGAAGAAGGAGACCTGGTGTAACAGAGTTACCTGGGCCAAGCTGACCCCAACTAATCTCTCCTGTGCTGGTGTCCCGGGTTGTGTGCTACCATGCCTGGCTTTTTTTTTCTTTCTCTTTTTCTGATTTTTCAAGACAGGGTTTCTCTGTGTAGTTCTGGCTGTCCTAGAACTCACTCTGTTAAGCAGGCTGGCCTCCAGCTCAGAGATCTGCCTGAGTGCTGGGAATAAAGGCAGGAACCATCACTACCCAGCTTTAAGAAATGTGTTTGTAGTGATTTGACTAGGTTTGGTTCCCAAAGATTCATGTGTTTGAATGCTTGGCCATAGGGAGTAGCACTATTAGGAGGTGTGGCCTTGCTGGGGAACGTGTGTCACCGTGTAGGTGGGCTTTAAAGTCTCCTATGCTCAGGCTCTGCCCAGTGCAGAAGATAGTGTCCTTCTGGCTGCCTGCAGATCAAGATGTAGAACTCTCAGCTCCTTCTCCAGCATCATGTCTACCTAGATGCTGCCATGCTTCCCACCATGATGATAATGGGCTGAACATCTCAAACTATAAGCCAGCCCCAATCAAATGTTTGCCTTTATAAGAGTTGCCTTGGGAGCTAAAACCATCCAGTGGAAAAAAGATAGCATTTTCAACAAATGGTGCTGGTACAACTGGCGGTTATCATGTAGAAGAATGCGACTTGATCCATTCTTATCTCCTTGTACAAAGCTCAAGTCTAAGTGGATCAAAGACCTCCACATAACACTAGAGACACTAAAATTTATAGAGGAGAAAGTGGGGAAAAGCCTTGAAGATATGGGCACAGGGGAAAAATTCCTAAACAGAACAGCAATGGCTTGTGCTGTAAGATCAAGAATTGACAAATGGGACCTTATAAAATTGCAAAGCTTCTGTAAGGCAAAAGACACTGTCAATAAGACAAAAAGGCCACCAACAGATTGGAAAAGGATTTTTACCAATCCTAAATTTGATAGGGGACTAATATCCAATATATACAAAGAGATCAAGAAGCTGGACTCCAGAAAGTCAAATAACCCCATTAAAAATGGGGTACACAGCTAAACAAAGAATTCTCAACTGATGAATACCGAATGGCTGAGAAGCACCTGAAAAAATGTTCAACATCCTTAATCATGAGGGAAATGAAATCAAAACAACCCTGAGATTACACCTCACACCAGTCAGAATGGCTAAGATCAAAAATTCAGGTGACAGCAGATGCTGGTGAGGATGTGGAGAAAGAGGAACACTCCTCCATTGCTGGTGGGATTGCAAGCTTGTACAACCACTCTGGATGTCAGTCTGGTGGTTCCTCAGAAAATTGGACATAGTACTACCAGAGGATCCAGCAATACCTCTTCTGGGCGTATACCTAGAAGGTGTTCCAACTTGTAATAAGAACACATGCTCCACTATTCATAGCAGCCTTATATATAATAGCCATAAGCTGGAAAGAACCCAGATGTCCCTCAACAGAGGAATGGATACAGAAAATGTGGTACATTTACACAATGGAGTATTACGCTATTAAAAACAATGAATTTATGAAATTCTTGGGCAAATGGATGTATCTGGAGGATATCATCCTTAGTGAGGTAACCCAATCACAAAAGAAGTCACTAGATATGTACTCACTGATAAGTGGATATTAGCACAGAATTTTAGAATACCCAAGATACAATTTGCAAAACACAAGAAAATCAAGAAGAAGGAAGACCAACGTGTGGATACTTCATTCCTCAGTAGAATAGGGAACAAAATACCCATGAAAGGAGTTACAGAGACTGTACTGGCTAGGTTTCACAGTTGAACTGTGTCGACTCCAATAGTGTCTCTTTCCTCGAAGTCAACCCCTTTACGGAGGTACTCTAGATCGACACTCCGTAAAAGAGTTAATCACTAGTTCCCCCTTCCCGGGGAACACCCACCCTGGTAGAGACCCGACCATCAGAACCCAAGATATTCTCTCGTCCGACTCGTTCCCAGGGGAAGCAAGCCAGCAAAGAACATCCCTCCATGGCTTCTGCATCAGCTCCGGCTCCCTGACCTGCTTGAGTTCCAGTCCTGACTTCCTTGGTGATGAACAGCTGTATGGAAGTGTAAGCCAAATAAACCCTTTCCTCCCCAACTTGCTGCTTGGTCATGATGTTTGTGCAGGAATAGAAACCCTGACTAAGACAGAGACAAAAGTTTGGCACTAGGATGAAAGGATGGACTATCCAGAGAGTACCCCACTCAGGGATCCATCCCATAATCAGCCACCAAACCCAGACACTATTGCATATGCCAGCAAGAGTTAGCTGAAGGGACCGTGATATAGCTGTCTCCTATGAGGCTATGCCAGTGCCTGGCAAATACAGAAGTGGATGCTCACTGTCATCTATAGGATTGAACACAGAGCTCCCAATGGAAAAGCTAGAGAAAGTACCCAAGGAGCTGAAGGGGTCTGCAACCCTATAAGAGGAACAACAATATGAACTAACCAGAACCCCCAGAGCTCGTGTCTCTAGCTGCATATGTAGCAGAAGATGGCCTAGTCGGCCATCATTGGGAAGAGAGGCCCCTTGGTCTCACAAACTTTATATGCCCCAGTACAGGGGAACACCAGGGCCAAGATATGGGAGTGGGTGGGTAGGGGAGCAGGGCAGGGGGGAGGGTATAGGGAACTTTCGGGATAACATTTGAAATGTAAATTTAAAAAATATCTAAAAAAAAAAAAGAGTTGCCTTGGTCATGGTGTCTCTTCTCAGCAGTGGAAACCCTAAGACAGTCTTAACGTTTTGAATTATTTCAAAATCGATATTTGGTGAACATACACTAGCATTCTTACAAAACATGATCTCATCATTGAATGGTTCTCACTGTGTCTATGATGCCCAAGAGAAAAACAAAAAGCAATGATTTTGGGGGGAGAAGGGTTGGGTTTTTTTGTTTGTTTTTGTTTTCTGAGACAGGGTTTCTCTGTGTAGCCCTGGCTGTCCTAGAACTCACTCTGTAGACCAGGATGATCTTGAACTTAGAAATCTGGCTGCCTCTGCCTCCCAAGTGCTGGGATTAAAGGCATGCATCACCACTGCCCGGCTTAACAATGATATTTAATTAAATGTTTTGAGGTCCACTTATCTTGGATATTAAATATCTGGAGAGTCTGTCTGGTGGCACATGCTGGTAATCCTAGGACAGAGAGTTAGAGACCAGCCTAGGTAGCCTAGCAAGTTCAAGGCCACCTGGACTATAGAGATACCACATACGTTCTGGGCTTGACTTACCTGGTATCCCTAGTCTGTAGCAGAGAGCCTGGCCCTTTAACAGGTGGACAACAAACCTTCTGATGACGGACTACCCGTGTACTCCTTACACCTAGTGTATGTACTCCTTACACCTAGTGTATGTACTCCTTACACCTAGTGTATGTTGTAGTAGTAATATTTTTTAAAAGATTTATTGAGCCGGGCATGGTGGCGCACGCCTTTAATCCCAGCACTCAGGAGGCAGACAGAGGCAGGCAGATTTCTGAGTTCCAGGCCAGCCTGGTCTACAAAGTGAGTTCCAGGACAGCCAGGGCTATACAGAGAAACCTTGTCTCGAAAAAAAAAACAAAAAACAAAAAAAGATTTATTATATGTAAGTACACTGTAGCTGTCTTCAGACATACCAGAAGAGGGCATCAGATCCCATTACAGATGGTTGTGAGCCACCATATGGTTGCTGGGACTTTGAACTCAGGACCTTTGGAAAAGCAGTCAGTGCTCTTAACCGCTGAGCCATCTTTCCAGCCCAGTAGTAACATTTTTTGTTGTTTTGTTTTGTTTTTTTGTTTTTTCGAGACAGGGTTTCTCTGTATAGCCCTGGCTGTCCTGGAACTCACTTTGTAGACCAGGCTGGCCTCGAACTCAGAAATCCGCCTGCCTCTGCCTCCTGAGTGCTGGGATTAAAGGCGTGCGCCACCACGCCCGGCTCAGTAGTAACATTTTTAATAAATCCTGGCGCGAGGCTCCTTTCCACCTTAGACTATTTATGTTCCCAGATGAAAGACACACACCGCCTTTATATTTTAATATGCCTTAAGCAGCACAATATCCGGGCAACTCTGCCTAGCTCTGACTTACTACTTCTAATTTCTATGCTCCATATTGGCTGCTCCTAATTCCAATTAGTCAGCCCTCTGGGCCACGTTTTCTTGGCCCGGAACTCAGGGCGCTCCTTGCTTCTCTGCCCCACAGCCGCTCTTGTCTCAGTTCTTCACACTCAGGAGGCATAGCGAGTCTCTCTCCTTTCCTCCTGCTTCCTCAAGGTCCAATGCCCAGGAACCTTAAATCCCGCCTCTCCCTCTCTTCTCCCCAGCTATTGGAGGCTGGCATCTTTATTTACCAATCAGAATTAACTGGGGGCAGGTTCCCAGAAGCTAGGTGTAATCCTCTCAAGTCAACTAACTTGGGGGACCCAGATTACCATTAGAATACTAGCGGCTATGGTATGGTCAGTCCCAGAAAGATCCTGAACAAGGGAGACTAATGGAGAAGTGTGTGTCAAAACTTAAAACAGCTTTAACCAGCAAAACAACGGAAGGCTCAGCTGGCTTGGCTTTGCCTGGGGCAAGAATACAGATCCAGGACACCTTTATCAAAATTTGGATTTTCAGTTTTCCTACTCACCTCAGGACCAAAGGAGGAGGAGACAAAGGGGCTCCTGCCCTATCCTCATTCATTCACTCATTCACTCACTCACTCACTCACTCACTCACTCACTCACTCACTCACTCACTCATTCATTCCCTTTCAGACCAAAGAGAGCTGGATGTGGGAGACACATCTTCACAAAGCCAATCATAAGGAAACCCAGGGATCTATTGAGGGCGAGGTGCTGCTCACAGTACACCTCCTTTCACCAAGCACCCTGAAATCTGGGGTGTAGAATCTTGCTGCGGGAGATGAAGAACTGCTTGATTCATGGGCAGTCACTGTAAAGACAGAAGGATGGACTCTTTGGATATGACGTGGCATGTAGTGATTTCCAACTTCGGCTCTTCGTTAAAATCCGAGGCCCTGTTTCAGAAGGCTTAGAGGTTCTAGGGATGGGGCCCGGGGGGGGGGGGTCACTATTTCAAGTGGCTCCCCCAATTTCAGTGGACGGCGAAGGATGCTTTTGGAAGTGGTTGGAATACCCACCTGTTGATTTCCTGGCAAATGCTCATTGCATTAAGAGAACTGTCATACTCTGTCTTATCTGCCAAAGCGTTTTAAATCTGCCACAAGCCCTTGACGGGACAGTAGGTCAAACTGATGTTTGGAGTGTTTAGTACACAGGGACTTGTGAAGGTTTCAGATTTCTTTATTAATTGATTTCCCCCGCTGTCTGTTTTCTTACAGTAAACACTAACTCTGTATGAACTGAGATAGTGCTACCTAGCTGTGAGAGACAACTGAACTGGCCCGTGGTTCCTGAAAACAGTGTTTGATACCAAGGGACCCAAGGCCTCCTTGTGGACACTGGTACCCATGAGGACACTTCTAACGTCTTGAAAACAATTTCTTTAACCTCAGTATTAAGTAATTTCAACCCTAAAAACTGTTTCCCTTAAACTGTTTCTTGATTTTTGGCCAGAATCTTGCTATGTTTCTGAGGCTGTTTTGGAACTTGCTGGGTAGCTCGGGCTGACCTGAAACTTGTAACCTTTCTGTCTCAGCCTCCTAAGTGCTTAGATTTTTTGGCATGTATTACCATGTCTAAGTGAAAGGGGTTTTTTTGTTTTGTTTTTTGTTGTTTTGTTTTGTTTTTGTTTTTTCGAGACAGGGTTTCTCTGTGTAGCCCTGGCTGTCCTGGAACTCACTTTGTAGACCAGGCTGGCCTCGAACTCAGACATCCACCTGCTTCTGCCTCCCTAGTGCTGGGATTGAAGGTGTGCGCCACCACGCCCGGCGTCAAAGTTATTTTTAACACTGTGTGTGTGTGTGTTGGCGTGTTAGCTTATAGACCATTCCATTAGATTCCTCTAAGGGACCTAGCAACAGCTTATGTCATCTGCAGCTGCCAGGTTATGGGCTGCCTATAAAAGGACTGCCAACCACCCCAACCCTCTCTGTTCCCCCGTTTTCTCTCTCTCTCTGTTTCTCCAACTTCGGCTCTTCCCTGCATTCTATCTTGACCTCTTCTTTCCTTCTCTGCCCTCACAGCTCTCTGTCTGCTTCCTGTCCGTCTGCCTGTCTACATGTCCACTCATCTGCCTCTACCCCTTCCCAGATCCTCACTCCTCTCCCTTCCCCCAGTAAACCCCCTTTATACCTGATCTGTTGCATGATGCAATTACTCAGAGGCCACACCTTGGCATGGGCCTGCCATGTACCTCTTTGCCAAATTATATTTCACACACACACACACACACACACACACACACACACACACACACATGATATTGGAGATAGGGTCTTATTAAACAATGTCGGCTAGCCTGGAATTCACCAATGCTTGGACCAAAGGCATGTGCCAGCTTGTGCCCTGTTCTCCAGCTCTTATTGATTGGCTCAGGGCAGTGCACATGCCAGGGAACTTCTCTACCATTGTGTTGGCCCTCTGCTTGTAGCACTTGACAGTTTTGTTTGTTCCCATCCTGGGGACTGAACCCAGGACCTCCTGCATGTTAGGAACACCCTACTGAGCTATATTATCTGCCTTCATATCGTCTCAGTAAGTACTCTATTGCTGTGAAGAGACACTGTGGTGGTTTGAATATGCTTGGCCCAGGAAATGGCCTTGTTGGTGTAGGTGTGGCCTTGTTGGGGAAAGTGTGTCACTGTGGGGGTAGGTTTTGAGACCCTCCCCCTAGCTGTCTAAAAGGCAATCTTCTCCTGGCTGCTTTCAGATCAGAACTTTTGGCTCCTCCAGCACCATGTCTGCCTGGATGCAGCCACACTTCCCACCATGATGATAATGGACTGAACCTCTGAACCTGTAAGCCAGCCCCAATTAAATATTTTCCTTTATAAAAGTTGCCTTGGTCATGGTGTCTCTTCTCAGCAATGGAAACCCCAACTAAGACAGACACCACAGCCACAGCAGCTCTTATAAAGGAAAGCATTTTTTTAAAGATTTGTTTATTTATTATATGTACGTACACTGTAGCTGTCTTCAGACATACCAGAAGAGGGCATCAGATCTCACTATAGATGGTTGTGAGCCACCATGTGGTTGCTGGGATTTGAATTCAGGACCTTTGGAAGAGCAGTCAGTGCTCTTAACCACTGAGCCATATCTCCAGCCCCATAAAGGAAAGCATTTAACTGGAGCTGGCTTACACCTCAGAGGTTTGGCCTATTGTCATCATGGTGGGAAGAGCACGGGGGTGAGCAGGCAGACATGGTGCTGGAGAAAGAACTGAGTGACCTACATCTGGATCTATTAGCAGGAGAGAGGGGGAGAGACAGAGAGACAGAGACAGACAGACACTGGCCCTAGCTTGAGCATTGCTCACCCCCCAGTGGCACACTTCCTCCAACAAGGCCACATCTAATTTCACTCCCTAAGCTTTAAATATATAAACCTATAATAAAGGCCATTCCTATTCAAACCACTACAGTATCTTTATTTCATTCATTCATTCAATATATTTTTTGTTTTTGTAAAACTCTGTGTATATGTGTGTGTGGGGGGGTATGGAACAAATGTGGAAGTCAAAGGACAATTTGTGGGGATTGGTTCTCTCCTTCATTTTGTGGGTCTCAGGGATAAGCTCAAGTCCTCAGCCTTGACAGCCAGTTCCTTTACCCACAGATACACCCCCTAGAACTAGTTTTGTTTATTTTGTGTGTGTGTGTGTGTGTGTGTGTGTGTGTGTGTGTGGTTTTTCGAGACAGGGTTTCTCTGTATAGCCCTGGCTCATTTTGTAGACCAGGCTGGCCTCGAACTCAGAAATCCGCCTGCCTCTGCCTCCCAAGTGCTGGGATTAAAGGCATGCACCACCACACCCAGCTTTATTCAATTAATTTCTAAAAATGTGTATTTTTTATTGTATGCCTGTGTCTTTCTTAGGTTTTTTTTTTTTTTTTTTTGTTTCAAAAAGCTTTATTTTTATTTGGTCCAAGATTTGACAGAGGCTCCAGGGTGGTTACAAAGCTGCCTAGTGGCTTGAGAGGTTCATTCAGGTGGAGGTCCCAGGGCCGGCTGGTGCAGAGCAGAAGGGGAAGCCTCTTGGAAGGCACAGAGGCTTCCTAATCATGCTTGAGAGTGAGGTGCTCAAAGAGATACTCGCCCAGAGATCCCTGGGGCGCTCCAGTCTGCGCTGGTTGTGGCCCTGCCACCCTAAGGAGGTTGGTCAGGTGGCTACCCATCTTCTTGTTGAGTTTTATCCAGGAAGTGGCTTTCCAAGAAGTCACAGAGATGAGGGTCTGCGTGGGCAGAACCCAGGGCATGCAGATTCAGGAGGGCCTGGTTCAGGTTCTTCTCCAGGGCCAAGGCAGCTTCCATGGCCTCCTTGGTTTTCCCCCATCATCTTGAGATGGCTTCTGCACATCCTGGAAGAGTGCACGGCTCCCGCGATCGTTCTGCAACTCCAGACGCTCAGAGCCTTCGCGCTTCTCTTCCGCCAATTCTCGGAAGAAGTGGCCTATGCCCTCTAGAGCCACATCATCCCGATCAAAAAAGAAGCCCAGAGAGAGGTAGGTGTAGGAGGCCCGCAGGTGCAAGTTGACCAGGCGGTTCACCGCAGCTTCCACCTCGGTGGAATAATTCTGACGAACCTGAGAGGTCATGGCTGATCCGGAGTAGGAGCTAACCGCGAAGAGATGGTGCAGACTGATCCTAGGAGCTGAAGGCGGCAAGGAGATGGTCCCGGAGGCTGCAACTGGAGAAACTTGTAAGGCTGCTGGAAGAGAGTACAGTGGGAGTCCCCGGGTCTGTTCCGTTCAAATACTGTTGAAGCAAGATACAAATCCACGGGACCGCCAAGGCGCTGCTCTCTTTCTTAGGGTTTATATCGCTGTGACAAAATGCCATGACCAAAAAGCAAGCTGGGGTGAAAAGGGTTTATTTGGCTTATACTTTCAGATCCTAGTCCATCAAGGGAGGAAGTCAGGACTTCCTCAAGCACTGCTGGAACCTGGAGGCAGAGACTGATGCAGAGGCCATGGAGGGATGCTTCTCACTAGCTTGCTCCTCATGGTTTGCTCAGCCTGCTTTCTTATAGAACCCTGGACTACAATCCCAGGGATGTCGCCACCCACAATGGGCTGGGCTCTCCCTCATTGATCACCAACTAAGAAAATGCCTTACAGCTGATCTCATGGAGGCATTTCCTCAAGTGAGGCTCCTTCTCTGATGACTCTAACTTGTGTTAAGTTGATGATACAAAACCAGTCAGCATAGCATGTATGTGTATTGAAGTGTGTGTGTGTGTGTGTGTGTGTGTGTGTGTGTGTGTGTGTGTGTGTGTGCTGGGAATCTAATATGATTTCATTAAAAATAATAGACTGGCAGAATTTCTCAGAAGGTAGATGATTTGAGTTCAATATCCAGGGCCTATGTAAAGAGGGAAGGAGATGACTTATTCCATAACATTGTCCTCTGAACTCCACCCAGGTGACTCCCCGGCAAGATGGCAGAATGCTAATTCCTTCCCAGTCTTCTGTGAACGAGGAGCCAGGGAGACAGCAGAGAAACTGTGAGCAGAGAAAGGGAGGAACAGTGATCCAGGAATCCTGACAGCGGTGACAGGCAAGCTAAATGGCAAGGAGGAATAGAGGAGCACCAACTCAGTGTGGAAAACCGACTCAGTGTGGAGCACCTACTCAGTGTGGAGCACCTACTCAGTGTGGAGGGCCAGGCACTCTGAAAACAGGAGGGCAGCCGGGTGGCATGACACGGCAGCCCTCAGGATAATAGACAGGCAGGCCTAGTGGATACAGGGACCCATGCTTTGGGGTTTAGTTTGGTTTTGTGAGACAGGGTTTCTCTGTGTAGCCCTGGCTGCCTTGGAACTTGCTTTCTAGACCAGGCTGGCCACGAACTCAGAGATCCTCCTGCCTCTGCTTCCTAAATGCTGGGATTAAAGGAGTGTGCCACCGCTTCCCAGCAAAAACTGGTTTTTTTATAAACTAATTTCCCCCTCGTTTTGTTTATTTATCTTTATTTTTATATAGGGTCTTACTATATAGCCCTGGGTAGACTAGGCTGGCCTCAGAGATCTGCCTACCTCTGCCTCTCATGTACTGCCATTAAAGGTATGTGCCACCATACCCTGCTCTTACCAACTTTAACTTTGGGGCTAGCAAGATCCTTAGAGGTTAAGAGCACTGGCTCTTCTTTCAGAGGACCCAGGTTCAATTTCCAGCACCTGTGTGGCAACTTGAAGCTGTCTGTAACTCCAGTCCAAGCGGATCTGACACCTTTTTTCTGGCGCCTCTGGGCACCAGGCATGTGTACCTGGTACACAGACATGTGTGCAGGGAAAACATCAATACACAGAAAGGTAAGGAGCTGGAGAGATGGCTCAGCAGTTAAGAGCACTGGCTACTCTTCCAGAGGTCCTGAGTTCTATTCCCAGCAATCACATGGTGGCTCACAACCATCTGTAACGGGATCCGATGTCCTCTTCTGGTATGTCTGAAGACAGTGACAGTGTGCTCACATACATAAAATAAATAAATCTTAAAAAAGAAAAGAAAGAGGGGCTGGTGAGATGGCTCAGCGGGTAA